>JASGYR010000268.1:0-146340 GCA_030068185.1 Colletes collaris
ACTGTTTAACAAACCAAGTAACTGCAAAGTAACTAAATATCTGCAACATATCTAACTAACTGCAAACTAGCTAACTAACTGCAAACAATCGAACTCACTCCAAACTAATTCATCTAATTGACAAACTAATTCAAGAGACAAACTAATTCAATTCAACTGCAAACCAATTCAACTAATCTTACAACCCAACTATCTAACTGCAAACCAACCAATAACTGCAAAATACTCCACCAACTGCATAGAATCTAACTAACTGCAAACCAATTCACTAACTGAAAAACTAACCAAATAAATGCAAACTGTCTAACTAACTGCAACCTAAGTAATTAACTAATTGACAAAGTAACTAATTTACTGCAACCATTCAATCCAACTGCACCGGTCAACTAACTAACTGCAGAAAAACTAACGACCCTGAGAAACAAACTATCTAACTGCAAAAGTAACTAACTAACTGCAAACCAACTAACTAACTTACAAAACCAACTAAGTAACTACAAACAACTAAATAACTGCTAATCATCTAACCAATCACAAGGAATCTAACTGACTGCAAACGAAATCCAATCAACTGCAAACCAAATAACCACCATTACAAACTGGCGTAATTTACTCCAAACTACGGTAACTTACTGACAAACTAACTAACTAACAGCAAACTAACTAACTAACTTACAAATTAACTAACTAACTGGAAACTAACTAAATAACTGCGAAATATATAACTAGCTGACAACCTAAACAACTTATAGGGTGTAGGTTTGAAAAAACCCGCCTAACGGTGGTCCGGATCGTGAGGGAAGGAACGTCGTGAAAAGTGAATACAGATTTTACTTTAATTTTCGCTTAGTCGAATGATTCGATCTAAGCCGTTTATTTTGATACCTTTTTGATAACAGAGATTATATAATTTTGTCTGCCCAGCCAGACGCCGCTGCAGCTAATCGTGTTTGGTAAACCTGTAAAATGAAAGAGACACGAATAGGCGTTAAATACCCGTGAACGTGAATCACGCTGCGTGTCTTTTACTTTCTTCCGCGCTCGTCTGAATTCCAGCTTGTCGCACCCAGGAGCGGGGATCTCAGCTGCCGCGATGCGTGCAGCGCTAAGCTTAGTGGACTGTATGTGTGAGCGTTCCCAGCAACTCGGGAATCGCTTGCTTATTATTGTCGTGTACGAGATTTCTGGTCGTCTAATTTCACGACTCCAATTTCTGACTGCAATTTAAGACTTTGATGTATGCCTGTCGCTGGAAAAAGGTGATCGGAGGGAGGCTGTAAGGCTCCAACCTTTCAGCCGGTCCCCGGCCCTTCACCGCCTTCGTAAGTGCAGTACGGCACTGTGTGGTGCAGGCTTCTCAACGGCGCCCTTAGGGTCGACTTACTGTTGGGCTCCAGACCACGTTGCTTTGTCGGATGCTCCGTCCTACGCACAGGGACCGTACTCCCTGGAGATGTTTAGATGTGTCCTAGCTTTCGCCGATAGCAGTTTTGAAAGTGTCCCGCTTCGACTGGAAGACGGCAAATCCACCCAGGGTATTATTCACTCCTGTATGGTGGGTTCGAAGCCGTTTCTGACAGCCAATTGGAGGAAGCCGATTGTACTCGATCCTCTAGTAATGATGATTCCACCTAGGGTTCTTCCCACACCCGGGATTATGGATTCGTGCATCAAGAAGAGTGCGAAGAACCTCGCACCTATAAATTGGGATGAGCTTAGCCCTCTATCCCTGGGGAAACGATTGAGTCCACTCAGGGTTTCTTCCCACACCTGTTTATGGATCGATTCTCGGAAGCACTCGGAATTACTTTCGAGCCTATTCCGGAATTAAATAAGTCTGCTTACAGAGCTCGGTCGGGTACCGACTGGCTCGATACTATAACTCGCAAATAATTCCTTTGCCTCTCCGAGGGTAGTCGAACACCTCGACTCGGGCGGATAGCCTGAATTATGTGTATATTCGACTGCTGAGCGTGTTCGTATACCGAAGTGCTCGTGGCAGTGGTTTGATAGCGAGTGACGGACGAGCACGAGCTGCCAAAGTGAGCAATGGAGTGGGGAGAGTCTTCCGTCACGCGGCGATGTCGCCGTGTCTCTCGTCCGTCTCTGTCTATTATATAGTTTTCGTATCTTCTTCTAAACTCGGGCGTTTAAACCGCTTGTTTCAAAAAATTGAACGTTAATTAATCGTTCGCGTGACTTTGCAGAAAAACTCGAGAACCGTGTTTTTCTGTCCTCTAATGTTTTGAATAGCGGACGCGTCGACCTAGAATCTTCCTGGTCGGTCGCGTAACCGAAAACAACCCGGGTAACGAATTGTTTCGGATTTAAATTAAATTTCGCATTTTAATCGATATTTAAACAAGCTTACTGTTTAACAAACCAGCCAATTGCAAAGTAACCAAATATCTGCAAAATATCTTACTAACTGCAAACTAGCTAACTAACTGCAAACAATCTAATCGAACTCCAAACCAACTAACTAACTGACAAACTAACTAAGAGACAAAGAACGCAATCAGCAATGCAACCAATCCAACTAACTTACAATCTAACCATTCAACTGCAAACTAACAAAATAACTGCAAAAATATCTAATTGACTGCAAACTAGATGAACAAACTGCAAACCAATCAATCAACTGCAAACACTCTAACTAACTGCAACCACATCCAACTAAGAGACAAACCAACTAATAAACCTGCAAACTATCTAACTAACTGCAAACCAGCCAAATATCTGCAAACAATCGATCTAACCGCAAACCAACTGAATCGCAAGTTAACTGACCAACCGCAAACTAGCTAACTAACTGCAAACAATCTATCTAACTGCAAACCAACCAACTAACTCATTGACAAAATAATCCAACAACTGCAAACCGTCTGACTAACTGCAAACCCTCTAACTATCTGCAAACAATCGAACTAACTGTAAGCTGACCAACTAACTGCAAACTTACTAAATAACTCACAAACTAACCAACTAACTGACAACCTCAATAAAAAAGATGTATACTATTCAACAAACCGCATACCAAATAACTATCTGCAAACAATCTATCTTAATCGCAAACTAACTAACTAACTGACAAACTAACTACCTAACTGCAAACTAACTTACTGGGATACAAATTGTAAGTTAAATTACTGCAAACATAATTAAATAACTGCAAGCAATCTAACTAACTGCAAACCAAATGACTAACTGCAAACTAACTATGAACTGACAAACCAATCTAATCAATTGACAAACTAACTAACCAATTGCAAACTAACTACCTAACTGGATAATCTAAATAACTAACTGCATACAAAGTAAATGACTTACAAACGTAACTAGTAAATTGCAAACTATGTAACCAACTGACAAACTAACTATCTAACTGACAAACTAACTAACTAACTGACAATCTAACAAAATAACAGCAAACTATCTAACATAATGCAAACTAACTAACTAACTGCACACTAACTAAATAACTGCAAAATACCTAACTAACTGCAAACTAGCTAACTAACTGCAAACAATCTAACTAACTGCACACTAACTAACTAACTGAAAACTAACAATCTAACAGACAAACTAACTAACTAACTGCAAACCAACTAAGTAACTAACTAAACTAACTGCAATCTAACTAACTAAGTAACAAACTATCTATCTAAATTGACAAACTAACTAACTAACTGACATACTATTAACTAAATAACTGCTAACTGTCTAACTAACTGCAAACTAGCTAACTATCTGCAAAGAATCTAACTAACTGTAAACCAACTAACCAACAGACAAACGAACTAAAAACTACAAACCATCTAACTAACTGCAAACCAGCTAACTATCTGCAAACAATCTAACTAATTCAACTGACAAACTATCTAACTAACAGCAAGCAATCTTACTAACTGTAAACAAACTAACTAACTGCCAATCGAACTAACCAACTGTAAACTAACCATTCATATGGTAAACTAACTAAATAACTGACAAACTAACTAATGTAACTGCAAACTCACCAATTGGCTGCAAAACATCTAACTAACTACAAACAATCTAACTAACTGCAAACTAACCAACTAACTGCAAACAATCTAACGAACTGCAAACCAACTAACTAGTAAAATGCAATCTAACTAACTAAGTAACAAACTAATTATCTAACTGACAAAATAACTAACTAACTGACAATCTAACTAAATAACTGCAAACCAACTAAATAACCGCAACCGCCCACTAACCAAGGCAAACTAGCTAACTATCTGCAAAGAATCTAACTAACTGCAAACCAGATAACTATTCGCAACCAATCTAACTAATCTACAAACTATTCAACTAACAGCCAGCAATCTAACCATCTGCAAACTAACTAATCCAACTGGCAAACAATATAACTAACTGCAAAACTAACTAACTGTCTGACAATCTAACTAACTAAAAACAAACTAACTAAATAACTGCAAGCCAGATAACCAACTGTAAACAAACTAACCAACTGGACAATCGAACTAATTTACTGCAAACTAACTAAATAACTGCATAACATCTAACTAACTGCAAACTATCAAAAATAATCCGTCAAACTAACTAACCAACTGACAAACTAACTATCTAACTTATAAACTAACTAACTAATCGTAAACCAACAAACTAACTGCAAACTAACTAACTAAATGACAAACTAAATAACTAACTGCAAACAAACAAAACAACTTACAAGGGTAACTAATATAATGCAAACTATCTAACAAACTGACAAACTAACTAACTAACTGCAAACAATCTAACTAACTGCAAACTAGCTAACAAACTGCAAACAATCTAACTATCTACAAACTAGCTAACTATGTGCTTAAACAATCTAACTAACTGACAATCGAACTAATTTTACTGGCAAACTAACTAAAAAACAGCAAAACATCTAACAAACTGCAAACTAGTTAACTGACTTGCAAACAATCTAACTAATCACGACTAGTAATAACTAAAATTTCTAACTGACAACCACAACTAACTAACTGCAAACCAACTAAGTAATCTGCAAACTAACTGACTAACTGCAATCTAACAATCCCACAACTGACAAACTAACTAACTAACTGACAAATTAACTAAATAACTGTCAGAACCAATGTCTAACTAACTGCACGTTAACTAGCTAACTATCAGCAAAGAATCTAACTAACTGACAAACTAACTAACTAACTGACAATCTAACTAAAAAACTACAAACATATCTAACTAACTGACAACCTAGCTACAAAACTATCTGCGAACAATCTAACTCAATCTTGCTACAAAACTATCTAACTAATATACTGCAAACCAACCATACAACTAACTGACAAACAAATACTAACTAACTGACAATCAGACTAATTTACACACTGCAAACTAACTAAATAACTGCTAAACATCTAACCACCTGACTGGTAACCAGACTAACTAACTTGCAAACAATCTAACTAACTGCAAACCAACTATCTAACTGGACGCAAACTAACTAACTAACTGACGAACAAACTGTCAACTGAAGCTCACTGAACTGAACGGACAAACTAAACTAATATAACGCGTGCAAACTGTCCAACTAACTGTATACTAGCTAACTATCTTAAGCAACCAATGACTAACTTTTCAACTGCAGACTAATCCAAATAACTTGCAAACTAACTAACTAAGTGCAAAACCAGTTAACTAAGTAATTTGCAAACACCCAATTCTTAACTAACTGTAAAACTAACTTTAAATAACTGCAATCTAACTAACTAACTGACAAACTAGCTAACTAACTCACACAAGCTGACAAACTGTAACCATCTAACTGCAAACCAACTAAGTATCTAACTGACAAAAACGTAAGTAACAGACAATCTAACTAATATACTGCAAACTAACTAACTAACTGGCAAACTAACTTACTAACTGGACAAAATTTAACTAACTAACTGCAACCGACTAACTCAACTAACTTGGAGAGATCTAACTAACTAACTGGGAAACTATCTAACTAACTAACAGACAAACTACACTAACTAACATGCAAGCTCCTAAACTAACTAACTAAACAAACCAACTAACTAACAGCAAACCAACTAACTTGTCTTACAAATCTAACTAACTAAATGCTATCTGCATACAATCTAACTGGCAACTAGTATCATGCAACCTAACTAACGAGACTTTACAAACTATCAAAATTGCAACTGACAAACTAACGCTAAATAACCGCAAACTTGCAAATTCTATCTGGCAAAAACAATCTAGCTAACATACAAACTAAGGGTTATTCAATAATGAACGAACTAACTAACCAACTGATAAATCAACTATGCAACTGACAAACAATAACTAACTGCTAACAAACAAACTACAATGCAAACTAACTAAGTAACATATTCGGCAAACCAACTAACTATAATGTATGACAAACTAACTAACTAACTGACAGACTCACTAATCTAACCGCTGGGATAAACTAACTAACATCTAACTGCAAACCAACTAACTAATCTGACAAACTAACTGAATTAACTGCAAACAATTAACTAACCGCAAGCAATGTAACTAAGACTGCAAAGCTAACTAACTAACTACAAAGACCATCTAACTAAATGCACAACCAACTAACTAACTGCACAATCTAACTAACTAACTGCAAAACATTCAACTAACTGCAACCAGCGCTAAATTAACTGCAAACTGATCTAACTCAACTGCAAACTAATTAACTAACTTGACAAACTAAATAACTAACTGCAAAACAAACTAACTAACTTACAAACTAACCAATACTAATAAATGCGTTAACTAACTATCGAACTGACAAGCTAACTAAATTCAACTACAAACTATCTAAAGTCCAACTGCAAACTAGCTAACTATCTGCAAACAATCTAACTAACTGCAAACTAACGAGACCTAACTGACAAACTAAATCCAACTAACTCGACAAACTAACTAACTAACTGACAAATCCTTTAACTAATTAACTGGACAAACTCAAATTTGAAGCTAACTGCAAACGATCTAACTCACAACTGCAAACTAACTAACTAACATGCAAACGCTAACTAATATAGCTATTCAAACTGCAAACAATCTAACTAACATTTTACAAACTAACTAACTAACTTACAAAACTAACTAACTAACTGCAAAACAATTTAACTATCTGCAAACTAATACTTCTTCTAAATCTAAATAAATCAACTGCAATAACTATCTAATTCTAACTGACCAAAAGCCAGATAACTAATCTCTGCAAACAATCTAACTAACTACAAACTATCTCTAACTGACAACCTAACTAAAACACTGCGAACTATCTAACTAACTTACAAAAGTAACTAATATAATGCAAACCAACTAACAAACAGACAAACTAACTATCTAACTGACAAACTAACTAACTAAGACACAAACGAACTAACTAACTGACAAAATAACTAACTAACTGACAAACTAACTAAGTATCTGCAAACAATCTAACTAACTGCAAACTATCTACCTAATGCAAACAATCTAACTAACTCCAAACTATCTAACTATCTGCAAACTAACTAATATAATGCAAACTAACCAACTAACTGACAAACTAACTATCTAAGTGACAAACTAACTAACTAACTGACAAATTAAATAAATAAGTGAACACTTTCTAACTAACTGCAAACTAGTTAACTATCTGCAAACAATCTAACTAACTACAAAATAACTAAATAACTGCAAACTAACTAACTAACTGACAAACTAAATAACTAACCTCACACAAGCTAACTAACTTACAAAGGTAACTAATATAATGCAAACCAACTAACTATCTGAATGACAAAGTAACTAAGTAACAGACAAACTAACTAATATAATGCAAACTAACTAACTATCTGCAAACTAACAATCTAACATACAAACTAACTAATATAATGCAAACGGACTAACTAACTGACTATCAACCAAACTATCTAACAGACAATCTAACTGACTAACTGACAAAATAACTAAATAACTGCAAACTGTCTAACTAACTGCAAACTAGCTTACCATCTGCGAACTATCTAACTAGCTAACCAACTAAATAACTAAATGCTAACAAAGTAACTAACTGCAAACTAAGTAACTAGTATCATGCAATCTAACTAACTAAGTAACAAACTAACTAGCTAACTGACAAACTAACTAAATAACTGCAAGCTAGATAACTAACTGTAAACAAAAAAAATAAATTACAAGGGTAACTAATAATAAACTGACAAACTAACTAACTAACTGCAAACAATCTAACTAACTGCAAACTAGCTAACAAACTGCAAACAATCTAACTATCTGCAAACTAGCTAACTATGTGTAAACAATCTAACTAACTGCAAACTTATTAACTAACTGACAAACTAACTAACATATTGCAAACCAACTAACTAACTGAAAAACTAAATAACTAAATGCTAACAAAGTAACTAACTGCAAACTAACTAACTAATATAATGCAATCTGCCTAACTAAGTAACAAACCAACTAACTAACTTACAAACTAACTAACTAACTGCAAACTAGCTAACTAACTGCAAACAATCTAACTAACAGCAAACTAACTAACTAACTGAAAACTAACTAACTAACTGACAAACTAACTAATTAACTGCAAATTAACTAACTAACAGACAAACTAAATAACTAAATGCTAACAAACTAACTAACTGCAAACTAACTAACTAATATAATGCAATCTAACTAACTAAGTAACAAACTAACTATCTAACTGACAAACTAACTAACTAACTGACAAACTAACTAAATAACTGCAAACTGTCTAACTAACTGCAAACTAGCTAACTATCTGCAAAGAATCTAGCTAACTGCAAACTAACTAACTAACTGACAAACTTACTAAAAAACTACAAACTATCTAACTAACTGCAAACTAGCTAACTATCTGCAAACAATCTAGCTAACAAACTATATAACTAACAGCAAGCTATCTAACTAACTGCAAGCCAGATAACTAACTATAAACAAAGTAACTAACTGACAATCGAACTTGTTTACTGCAAACTAACTAAATAACTGCAAAACATCTAACAAACTGCAAACCAGCTAACTAACTGCAAACAATCTAACTAACTGGCAAACCAAATATCTAACTGATAATCTAACTAACTGCAAACCAACCAAGTAACTGCAAACCAACTGGACTAACTGCAAACTAACAATCTAACTGACAAACCAACTAACTAACTGACAAATTAACTAAGTAACTGCAAACTGTTCAACTAACTGCAAACTAGCTAACTAACTAACTAACTGACAAACTAACTAACTAACTGACAATCTAACTAAATAACTGCAAACTATATAACTAAATGCAAACTAGCTAACTATCTGCAAACAATCTAACTAACTACAAACTATCTAACTAACAGCAAGCAATCTAACTAACTGCAAGCCAGATAACTAACTGTAAACAAACTAACTAACTGACAATCGAACTAATTTACTGCAAACTAACTAAATAACTGCAAAACATCTAACAAACTGCAAACTAGCTAACTAACTGCAAACAATCTAACTAACTGGCAAACTAAATTTCTAACTGATAAACTAACTAACTAACTGCAAACCAACTAAGTAACTGCAAACTAACTGACTAACTGCAAACTAACAATCTTACTGACAAACTAACTAACTAACTGACAAATTAACTAAGTAACTGCAAACTGTCTAACTAACTGCAAACTAGCTAACTATCTGCAAAGAATCTAACTAACTGCAAACTAACTAACTAACTGAAAGCTAACTAACTAACTGACAGTCTAACTAAAAAACTACAAACTATCTAACTAACTGCAATCTAGCTAACTATCTGCAACCAATCTAACTAACTACAAACTATCTAACTGACAGCAAGCAATCTAACTAACTGCAAGCCAGATAACTAACTGTAAACAAAGTAACTAACTGACAATCGAACTAATTTACTGCAAACTAACTAAATAACTGCTAAACATCTAACTAACTGGTAACTAGCTAACTAACTGCAAACAATCTAACTAACTGCAAACTAACTATCTAACTGACGAACTAACTAACTAACTGAAGAACAAACTGTCTAACTGAAACTCACTAACTAACGGACATACTAACTAAATAACTGCAAAGTAACTAACTAATTGACAAACTAACTAAGTATCTGCAAACAATCTAACTAACTGCAATCTAAATAGCTAACTGACAAACTAACTAACTAACTGCAAGCAATCTAACTAACTGCAAACTAACTAACTAACTGCAATCTAACTAACTAACTGCAAAATATCTAGGTAACTGCAAACTATCTAACCTACTGCAAACAATCTAACTAACAGACAAACTAAATAATTTACAGCAAAACAACTAACTAACTTCAAACTAACTAACTAACTGCAAACTGACTAACTAACTGACAAACTAACTTACTAACTGACAAACTAACTAACTGCAAAGTAACTAACTAACTGACAAAATAACTAATTAACTGCAAACCAACTAACTAACTTACAATCTAACAAACTATCCGACAAACTAACTAGAAAACTGCAAACTATATAACTAACTCCAAACTAACTAACTAACTGACAAACTAAATAACTAACCTCAAACAAACTAACTAACTTACAAAAGCAATTAATATAATACAAAACCAACTAACAAACTGGCGAACTAACTATCTAACGGCCGAACTAACTAACTAACAGACAAACTAACTATATAACTGAAACCAGCTAACTATTTGCAAACAATCTAAGTAACTGCAAATTAGCTAACTATCTGCAAACAATCTAACTAACTGCAAACTAACTAACTAACCGGCAAACAATCTAACTAACTAACTACCTGACCGACTGACTAACTACCTGACAAACTAACTAACAAACAGCAAACTATCTATCTAACTGACAAACTAACTAACTCAACAGCAAAGTAATTCAACTAACTTACAAACTAACTTCAATCTAACGCCAACTATCTATCTAACAGCAAACTAAGCTAACTAATTACAAACAATCAAATAACTGCAAACTAGCTAACTGTCTGCAAGCAATCTAACTAACTGCAAACTAATTCAACTAACTCAAACTAACTAACTAGCTGACAATCTAACTAACTAACTGAAAAACTAACTGACTAACTGACAAACGAACAAGCTAACTGCAAAGAAACTAACTAACTGACAAACTAAGTAATTAACACCAAGCTAACTAACTAACTGACAAACTAACTAACTAACTAACTGACAAAATAACCAATTTTCTGCAGAATATCAAACAAACTGCAATGTAGCTAAATAACTGACAAGCTAACTAATATAATGCAAACTAACTAACTAACTGCAAACTAACTAACTAACTTACAAACTAAATAACTAACAGACAAATTAACTAAATAACTGCAAACTGACTAACTAACTGACAAACTAAATAACTAACCTCACCCAAACTAACTAACTTACAAAAGTAATTAATATAATGCAAACCAACTAACAAACTGGCAAACAATCTAACTAACTGACAAACTAACTAGCTAACTGCAAACAAACTAACTAACTGACAAACTAAATAACTAACCTCAAACAAACAAACTAACTTACAAAAGTAACTAATATAACGCAAACCAACTAACAACCTGGCAAACTAACTATCTGACTGACACACTAACTAACTAACAGACAAATTAACTAAATAACTGCAAACTGTATAACTAACTGCAAACTGAAGCTAACCATTCGCAAACAATCTAACTAACTTACAAAAGTAACTAATATAATGCAAACCAACTAACTATCTGACTGACAAAGTAACTAACTAACGGACAAACTAACTAAATAACTGCAAACTGTCGAACTAACTGCAAACCAGCTAAATATCTGCAAACAATCTAACTAACTTTAAACTATCTAATTCAACTGCAAGCAATCTAACTGACCGCGAACCAACTAACTAACGGACAAACTAACTAAAAACTGCAAACTATGTAACTAACTGCAAACTAGCTAAAGTATCTCGCAAAACAATCTAACTAACTGCAAACTAACTCAACTAACTGCAAACTAACTAATATAATGCAAACTAACCAACTAACTGACAAATTAACTATCTAAGTGACAAACTAATTCAACTAACTGACAAACTAAATAAATAACTGCAAACTGTCTAATTCAACTGCAAACTAGTTAACTATCTGCACACAAACTAACTAACTTACAAAAGTAACTAATATAATGCAAACCAACTAACTATCTGACTGACAAACTAAATAACTAACCTCACACAAACTAACTAACTTACAAAAGTAACTAATATAATGCAAACCAACTAACTATCTGAATGACAAAGTAACTAACAAAATAAATGCAAATTGTCTAACTAAATGCATACTAGCTATATATCTGCAAACAATCTAACTAACTGCAAACTAACTAACTAACTGCAAGCAATCTAACTAACTGCAAACAAACTAACTAACCGTCAAACTAACTAACAAACTGCAAGCAATCTAAATAACTGCAAACTAACCAACTATCTCACAGACTAACTAACTAAATGACAAACTGACTGAATACATGACAAACTAACTAACTAACTGCAAACTAACTAACTAACTGACAAACGAACTAACTAACAGCAAACTAACTATCTAACTGACAAACTAACTAACTAACTGCAAAGTAAACTAACTAACTTACAAACAGACTAACTACCTGCCAACTATCTATCTAACTGCAAATTAGCTAACTAACTACAAACAATCTAACTAACTGCAAACTAACTCAACTAACTGCAAACGCTCTAACGAACTCCAAACTAACTAACTTTATCCGCCTGCAAACAATCTAACTGACTACAAATTAACTAACTAACTATCTAGCAGAATAAACAATTCACTGCAAACAATCTAACTAACTGCAAGCTAACTAACTATCTCACAAACTAACTAACTAAATGTCAAACTGACTATCCGTCTGATAAACTAACTAACTAACTGCAAGCTATCTGACTAACTGTAAACTAACTAAATAACAGCAAAACATCTAACTAACTGCAAACCAGCTAAGTAACTGCAAACAATCTAACGAACTGCAAACTAACGCAATAACTGTCCAACTAACTAACTATCTGACAAACTAACTAAGTAGCTGATAAACTAACTAACTAACTGCAAACCAACTAACAAACTAACTAACTGACAAAGTAACTAATTTACTGCAAACTATCTAACTAACTGCAAAACGTAACTATCTGACAAACTAACTAACAAGCAGACTGTTTAAATATCGCGTTAATTCGATGCGTATAAGAATAGTAAAATATTATTCGTCACCCGGTATTGTTTTTCTGCGTATGTAACCAACTCGAGACGGTTCGACTCTCGTGTCCGCTACGCGAAAACAAGACAGGTTATAAAAACTGTCACATACGGATTTCTTCGAAACATCACGCGATCCACGAAATTACGCGTGATTTTCGAGCTAACGATTCGGCACGTGTATAAAGAGAAGGTACGACAATAATAAGTTGGACAAAGACGAATTCAAATTCGTCTACAGCGCCGCTAGTCGGAGATTCGCCCCTCCGAATTCGACTAACCGTGCTGGATCGTCACTCTAAATTTGGAATCGGTAGAGAGCACATGGGCATACGAACCCGCTCCCTTAAATTCCAAAACGGCCGACTAGTTCCGAGCTCCTCGAACTATCGGAGAAATTACCAACGTGGTACGGAAGTTAACACGAAAAACGGATAGGCAATCCATCCGGTAACGTCTTAACTTCCACACACGTTAATTTATTTCAATTAAAATTAGAGTCGGAAGCGAAGGAAGGTCTCGACGAAAACGGATAGGGAACCCATCCGGTGCCGTCGATACTTCCATAATCGCTTACCTGTTAAAAAGATCAGATCGGAACACGACCTGATTAATTAATTTATTGACTGTAGAATCTCGCAGGTTAAAATCCGAGATTTCGTATTCAGCAGTGGCTACGACCCACCTTAGTCTGAAAAAATCCAAAAGTAACAGAGAACACGGATCGCTGCAATCAGAGGTCGTGTTTAAGGTATCGAGGTTGACTCTCGTACCTCTCTAGTATCTCAAACGGTTCGTAACCCACAATCCAGGGGTGTATAAAATACCCTGGGTGGATTTACCACCTTCTAGTCGAAGTGTGGGACAACTTGCACTCCCAGCTTACGACGAATTGCAGAATACCTCCAAAGATCGCCAGTCTAGTACGGTCACTGTGCGTAGGACGTTAATTCATCAAGCTACGTGGTGTCAGGCCCAATCGTAAGTCGACCCAAGGGCGCCGTTGGCACACCTGCATCACACCGTGCCCGTACGCACGCCATAAGGTGGTAAAAAGGGCCGAGGAGCGGGTACGGCTGCAGCCTTACAACCTCCACCCGTTACCCTCTCCTACGACAGTCAAAACCTGCAGTCGAGGAAGAAACGAGGTTGAATCTCGTCTTCCCAAAACTGCAATAAGAAGTTTCCCGGTTTAAAGGGAACGCACAACATATACATTCCACTAGCTTAGCCGCGTAACGCGGCAGCTGAGTTTCCGCCCTGAGCGCGACGAGCATAATCAGGAGCGCGTGTATATTAAAACGAGACGGAAAGCGTGACTCACGTTGCCGAATATTTACACATCGTTCCGTCTCTTTTCGTTTCAGAACAGCGTGACGCGAGCAGCCGCCAGACGACGGCCAGGCGGATCACGCGTCGCCAAAATACATACAAACGGCTGTATTTTCAAGGGCCAAATCAAAATAAAAGACGTCGTCGAATTTTCGACGACGTGAAAATCTATATAACGTGTGATAATTACTTTTCCATCCTCCTATTCCCTCGTGATCCGGACCCCCGTTAGACGAGGTTCTCAAATCAGTGTTTGAGCCCTCCAGATTCTAACAAAAGGTCCTTCGAGCCGGATCCATACGAGGTTGAAAGGAATAAAGAAAAGTACATTTTCTCACACGTGTGAACCACCCACGTAAGAGGTTTTTCGAGCGGTTTAATCCTCGAAAACGCTCACTATGGCCGTATCACATCAATCCATATAAATCGATCTCGATGACGAGATCGAAGACTTGGTCGATCTATGTGGTCAGCTCAAACGGTTGGGTGTAAACCTAAAAAGTTGGGACGAGCGAAGTACTCAGAGCGTTTGCTTGAGGAAAAACACGAGCACGCTAAAGAAACTTGGCGTGAGATACGCACTAAGTACGCTAGCGTGCGTAAACAAATACCTGCAGCGGAAAGACCGTCTCACGATCTTTTCAAGCTGAATTATATGAGGCATGCCGAGGACGATTTCCAAGATTTTCAGGATTTCGTCCTTACTGAACTAGGCCGACTGAGTGCTGAGTCGAAACCAGCAATGTCGGAAGTTCAGTGTAGTATACCGATCGAGCTCCCGAAGCAACGATTACCCAAAATTCGGAGGGGATCCTCAAGAATGGGAACATTTCGAGGATCTGTTCACCTCCGGGGTCGTACGAAATGCAGGACTGTCAGATGTGCAAAGATTGCATTATCTGAACGCCTGCCTAGAGGGACCCGCTCTAGCGTCCATTGCTTCAATCGAGATCGTCGGACGTAATTTCTCAGTGGCGTGGACAAGGTTGAAGAACACCTTCGGCCTCCCACGCATAGTCACGGGAAAACTGCTGGATAAGCTCCTGTTCCTAAAACCCATTGACACCGGTGATCTGGCCAGCATGCAGCAGATCACCGTGGGTTGCACGCAGGCACTCGCTGCCCTTGACAAAAAGGGCACGCCCGAACAGCAGCGGGACTGGCTACTCGCGCATTGGGCGAAACAGAAGTTTTCGCCGGCGCTTGAGTTAGAGTGGCAAAAAACGCTAAATCTCTCGACAGAATATCCTACGTTTGAGCACGTACGAAAATTCATCGAGATGCACTCACGCGCACTGCTCTCCATGGACGAGAAGCGCCGCGCGGTTGCACTTGCGTCTGTCACGAAACCAAGCGCACGTAGTCATAGCGCGACTCGGGAATCGAGATCGGTCTCGAGACACGTGCGCAGCCATAATGTTGTCGTGGACAACGTCCGGGCGGAAAAGCCACGGGAAATGTGTCACGACAACAGGCACAGTGGGGCGACGCCTATGAAATTATGCGGATTCTGTAACGGGCCGCACAAATTGACGCAATGCCAGAACTTCGTGCGATTGACTGCTAAAATGCGCAGTCATTACGTAAAAAATCATGGATGGTGCGTACAGTGTCTGGGCACCACCCATATAGGCACGAAGTGCAGAAGCCCCACGGCATGCACGAAGTGCAGCGGAAGGCACCATCCCCTGCTGCACTTCGAAATATTCCGGGAATCGCAATCTCACCCGTTACCGGTAAACGAGTACGTACTTGCGCGTGACGACGACAAACAATGACGTTTTTACGACATTAATGATGGCAAAAACGCGGGTGGCTCCGATTAAAACGCAGTCCATCCCCGTTCTGGAATTGAACGGGGTTGTGCTCCTCTCCGAGCTCGTCGTGCACGTAAAACGGTCACTGTCCTTGAAGGTAGACCGTATTATCTGTTGGACAGATTCTACGATTGCACTCGCTTGGTTGAGAAAGCATGCGTCTACATGGAAGGTTGTGGTTGCCAACCGGGTGTCAAAATCCAGACTATGCTTCCGAACGCTGAATGGTATCATGTTCCCACCCGCTCAAATCCCGCAGATTTAAATTCGCGTGGAGTAGAAGCGGCGGAACTTCTTCAGTCGGAACTTTGGATTTCCGGGCCGTAGTGGCTTCGACAGGCGGAAGAAAGTTGGCCAAAATGCCCGCTTCACTCGAGACCGAGGAGGGTAAACGCGTTTCGCATACCCTTGTAGCAACTCCGGAGAAAGAATGGGAGTTTGTCTTCCGATTCTCCAAATGGAATAAGCTACTACGCGTCACCGCCTACTGCCTTCGGTTACGAAGGGCATCGGGACGGAAAGCGTCGGTCATACGACGCCAAGGTTGTCGAAGCATCGGAAATGCGTCGTGCAACGGAAAGAATTGCACGCTATTTACAACGCACGCACTTTGCAGACGAATACCAATGCTTGAAAAAGCACCGTATTATCCCTGCAAAGTCTCCATTAAAAGCCTAAACCCCTTTCTCGACGACAGAGATGTCTTAAGGGTGGGTGGAAGGTTGGAGAATGCTGCATTAACATGGGAAACCAAACACCCGATAATTCTGCCAAAGCACCATGTTTCGAACATGATAATAAGGCAATGCCACGTGGACACGTTGCACGGGGGTTTGCAACTGACCATGTACACGGTGAGACAGAAATTCTGGATCATCGGAGGTCGTAACGCAGCGCGTACGGTTATCCAAAAATGCATGCGATGCGTGAGATGGAATGCAACCACCTCCACGCAGTTAATGCAGGATTTAATACCAGAACGCAGCCGAGCAGCTCGACCTTTCTCGAACTGCGGAGTGGACTATGCGGGACCATACCGAGTCCGAGACTCCGCAGGGCGTGGGAAAACGGCTCATAAAGCTTACATAGCAGTGTTTATCTGTTTCGCTACAAAGCCGTCCACGTCGAACTCTGTTCACGATTATACCACGAGTGCATTCCCTGGCCGCCCTTGACCGATTCATCGCCCGTCGAGGAGTTCCGTCCTGCATGTTCAGTGACAACGGAACAAACTTCGTCGGAGCGGATAGAGAATTGAGAGAGCATTTTAATATCGTGTATAATACACACGAAATGCGGAGTACGTGCAGCCAGAAGGGTATTAAGTGGAAATTCAATCCACCCATTGCACCACATTTTAGCGGTATGCAAGAAGCCGGCGTGAAATCGGTGAAACATCACCTAAAACGCATAATCGGCGACTTCACTCCCACGAGCAAGGAAATGCAGACCTTGCTCTGCAAAATCGAAGCGAGTTTAAACTCAAGACCGATCGCCGCATTGAGTGATAGTCCCGAGGACTATGCACCTCTCACGCCGGGCCATTTTTTAATCGGATGTCCGATAAACGCACTTCCGGTTGAGTCAGTGGAAAATGAAAATCTCTCGCGGCTCACGAGATGGAGAGCGATTCAGAAATTCCACGAGCAACTCTGGAGACATTGGACGCGTGATTATCTCATGCACCTCCAAAACCGCTATAAGTGGCGTAACGCTCAATTGCAGTTAAAACCAAACGATTTGGTTTTAGTGCAGAACCCCCTTCTGCCCCCCATCAATGGGAAATCGGGAGAATCGAGGAAATATTCCCGGGTAAGGACAGGCTCGTGCGGGTTGTAAAAGTACGCACAGCCACTTCCACCTACACACGACCGATCACACGTCTGTGTAAATTGCCCGTGGAAGAGTCGACACAGACAAAGACGACGCTTATCGGGACAGAAGAAATCCCGAATCACAGGTTAGAACGAGACAGGAAGTGAGATCCGCCGTTGGAAAGAGCAACGGTGTTGATTACCACATATCCCGCGTCTTGGTGACAATCGGTGAGAGGGGAACCTATTCCCTACCATCCCGGTAACAATTAAGGAAGGGAGCGATTCGCGCGCGTCCTAGGTTTTAAAAGCAGGACCCGTGGGCCGAATTCGCTTAGTTCCAAGTTACACGCGGAAACTTTAAAACAAAAAAAAAGAAGTCACAACATGTCGTCGAGTGACGAGAGTGTGGAAACGGTGGTGCAGTCGACCCGTGACACAGCCATAGACGAGCAATTCGACCAACTGTTACAGTTGGTCGACACCAACAGCCCACTACCGGCCCCCCCGGTGACGGAGGGACCACAGGCCGGAACGTCGGCCACCTTGGAAACGCCAGCACCGACCCAGGAGTTCATCCTGAACCTGGGACAGGACGTCCTCCGCATCCCCGCCCACGTGCCATGGACCACCCGGCGCATGAAATGTAAAGTGCCCGGAGGCTTCTTCAGGCTGAAGTGGGCGAGGGGAGGCAGGCTGATAGCCTGCAACTACCGGGCCAACGACGGCCCGCCACCCCCGAGGCATACAGCAGGCCAGGCGTCAGGAGCGGAAAGCCGCCCGACGCCGCCCGCACCACCCACAAGGAGGGAGCAGGCCGAACCGGGCTCGGGGCAGGCAGAGGCGCCAAGGGCCCTCTGGTGCCCAACGTGGGGCCGAAATAGACCAGGCCGCGCTGCAGGAGGCGGTCCTAACAACCCTCCACATCCTGGAGGCAAGACGGGCCATCTCTCGCCGTTAAGTAAGTACCTTAATTTTTCAATAAATTAAGTGTATGTCGACCTTCTCGGAAGCGGATCAAACGTGACCGCGAATTACCGCTCCTCTGGATTATTGCACGGACCGTGCAAGGGGGGCGGTATGTTTAAATATCGCGTTAATTCGATGCGTATAAGAATAGTAAAATATTATTCGTCACCCGGTATTGTTTTTCTGCGTATGTAACCAACTCGAGACGGTTCGACTCTCGTGTCCGCTACGCGAAAACAAGACAGGTTATAAAAACTGTCACATACGGATTTCTTCGAAACATCACGCGATCCACGAAATTACGCGTGATTTCGAGCTAACGATTCGGCACGTGTATAAAGAGAAGGTACGACAATAATAAGTTGGACAAAGACGAATTCAAATTCGTCTACAGCGCCGCTAGTCGGAGATTCGCCCTCCGAATTCGACTAACCGTGCTGGATCGTCACTCTAAATTTGGAATCGGTAGAGAGCACATGGGCATACGAACCCGCTCCCCCTTAAATTCCAAAACGGCCGACTAGTTCCGAGCTCCTCGAACTATCGGAGAAATTACCAACGTGGTACGGAAGTTAACACGAAAACGGATAGGCAATCCATCCGGTAACGTCTTAACTTCCACACACGTTAATTTATTTCAATTAAAATTAGAGTCGGAAGCGAAAGGAAGGTCTCGACGAAAACGGATAGGGAACCCATCCGGTGCCGTCGATACTTCCATAATCGCTTACCTGTTAAAAAGATCAGATCGGAACACGACCTGATTAATTAATTTATTGACTGTAGAATCTCGCAGGTTAAAATCCGAGATTTCGTATTCAGCAGTGGCTACGACCCACCTTAGTCTGAAAAAATCCAAAAGTAAAAGAGAACACGGATCGCTGCAATCAGAGGTCGTGTTTAAGGTATCGAGGTTGACTCTCGTACCTCTCTAGTATCTCAAACGGTTCGTAACCCACAATCCAGGGTGTATAAAATACCTGGGTGGATTTACCACCTTCTAGTCGAAGTGTGGGACAACTTGCACTCCCAGCTTACGACGAATTGCAGAATACCTCCAAAGATCGCCAGTCTAGTACGGTCACTGTGCGTAGGACGTTAATTCATCAAGCTACGTGGTGTCAGGCCCAATCGTAAGTCGACCCAAGGGCGCCGTTGGCACACCTGCATCACACCGTGCCCGTACGCACGCCATAAGGTGGTAAAAAGGGCCGAGGAGCGGGTACGGTTGCAGCCTTACAACCTCCACCCGTTACCCTCTCCTACGACAGTCAAAACCTGCAGTCGAGGAAGAAACGAGGTTGAATCTCGTCTTCCCAAAACTGCAATAAGAAGTTTCCCGGTTTAAAGGGAACGCACAACATATACATTCCACTAGCTTAGCCGCGTAACGCGGCAGCTGAGTTTCCCGCTCCTGAGCGCGACGAGCATAATCAGGAGCGCGTGTATATTAAAACGAGACGGAAAGCGTGACTCACGTTGCCGAATATTTACACATCGTTCCGTCTCTTTTCGTTTCAGAACAGCGTGACGCGAGCAGCCGCCAGACGACGGTCAGGCGGATCACGCGTCGCCAAAATACATACAAACGGCTGTATTTTCAAGGGCCAAATCAAAAATAAAGACGTCGTCGAATTTTCGACGACGTGAAAATCTATATAACGTGTGATAATTTACTTTTCCATCCTCCTATTCCCTCGTGATCCGACCCCGTTAGACGAGGTTCTCAAATCAGTGTTTGAGCCTCCATATTCTAACACAGACAAATTAAGTAATTTAATGCAAACTAACTTATTAACTGACAAACTAACTAACTAACTGAAAACTAACTAACTAATTTACAAACTAACTAACAAACTGCAAACTATCTAAATAACTGCAAAATATTTAACTAACTGCAAACCAGCTAACTAACTGCAAACAATGTAACTAACTGCAAACTAACTAACTAACTGCAAAAAACTAACTAACTGCAAACTAGCGAACTAACTGACAAACTGACTAACTAACTGACAAACTAACTATCTAACTGACAAACTAAATGACTATCTGCAAACAAACTAACTAATATAATGCAAACTAACTAACTAACTGAAAACTAACTAACTAATATACTATCTAAATAATTAACTACGGAAACAATCTAACTAACTGACAAACTACCTAATTTACTGCAAAATAACTAACTAACTGCAAAAAACGAACTAACTTACATACTAACTAAGTGACAAATTAACTAATTTACTGCAAACTAAGTAACTAACTGAAAACTAACTAACTAACTGCAATCTAACTAAGTAACTGACAAACTAACTAACTAACTGCGAACTAACTAAGTAGGAAATTTTTTTCGAGGGGAGGGACAACCTTGGTCCATCCCCGCGCGAATCGATATGTAGCGAATCAATGCCGCATAGATCGGAGAAAATGACATTGATATGCAATATTTGCAATTGTATTTATTCTGAAGCAAATCATTTTTCAAAATGTTTATTTCAATCTTAACGTCGCAGCGTATCGCGCGATTGCATGTAATTTGAACCCCCTCGAGCAGACGCACCGAATGACATCATTTAGCTGCATGAAGAACGCCCGAATGAAATATAAGACTTTTGAAAGGTTGCCTCTTAGAATTAGGTGGCGAGGAGAGAGATGGTGGTAGACGGATAAAAATGGAGAAATAATATATGTTTTAAATGATAATATATTCTTATGTTTTTTCTTACGAGCATCAACTACAATATCATTGATGGCGCACGCTAACAGTTCGCAATCTACAAGATAATCCCTGCAGTAATATTGCGCGATTCAATATGTAGCGAATCAATATGTAGCGAATCAATATGTAGCGAATCAATGCCGCCGCCCTAATGAAATATAAGACTTTTGAAACGTTGCATCTTAGAATTAGGTGGCGAGGAGAGAGATGGTGGAAGACGGGTGAAATAAAATTGGAGAAATAATATATGTTTTAAATGATTATATATTGTATATAAAAAATTATTTAATTATTAATAGCATCGTATAACATATTATTCACTGCAAATGTCAACAGCTCGCAATCCGCAGGAGAATTTTTATCATAATATTCATGAAGGATTTTGACGGTCTCATGTTTTTGCGCAATAATGTTCCGTTTTAATATAGTTACAAATTGTTTATATTTCTCGCTGACATAGTGCGTATTTTGACACAGCCACGAATACGCGTGCTCGACACACAGTTCCAGTTCGAATAAAAATAATACAGTCGATGGTTTCATATACATGCAGGCATCATACAACTTCATTTGCACAAGGTTCATGCCACGCATTGTAACAACCGTAAGCACCAAATCACAAATCGTTAATGACGTTGGAGAAGGAGCTGATTTTACATGTTCGATATCCTCGCGTTTCTGGATCAATGTCGCCCATGTCGAGTGTGGCAACAACAACACATTTCCTCGAGTATCGCCAAGAATAATTTCCACAGCGGACACAGGTCCTACCGCGATTCTAATATCCAGGTACTTGTATGCCGTGGATGTGAGGGCAAACCTCCTCCCAGTATATAAGGCGTCGAACGTTGTTTATTGCTATCGTAACATATAGAAAAAGTATGTAAAGAATGAAAGGTAAGTAATAACGCTAAGGAAATGATGATAATAACACTTACTCGCGACTTATGCACGCCGTTACGCGAGAAATGTAGTAATTCATGTTTGTAGAATCCAATAGATAACGTTTCACGACGACGGCGACGACGATACTATCAAAACGAGTGTGCAGCACATAAAAAAGTGTAACGATGCATCAAGGGCAGCGAAGTGCGGGGAGAGGAATTTTTATGTCACGTGTTCTTCTGCGAAAAGTGCAACTTTTGCCAAAGCGTTTTTAGATTACCTTGAACACGTCCAAACGTGCAAATTCTATGACATCACATTCGCGGTACGAATCGACCGAAATCATGTGTATCATGCGAATATTTTATGTCACATGTTCTTCTTCTTCTGCGAAAAGTGCAATGTTTGCAAATACCATTTATATTACCATGTACACGTGCAAAAATGTAGCCTCAGCAGAACAAATAACATTGACGAGCATTATGGGCGCGGGAAAAGAAATTAGATGCCTTTAAAATATGATATATTTTATTGTATATAAAAATAATAAAAATAGATAAAAATACTAAAAATTAAATAAAAAAAAGTAAAAATTAAAAGAATTATTGTTCCGGCAACATGGGCCCATCGATGTCGACGAAATTCTGCATTCGAGGCCATCGGAAGTACGGAAAGTGCATGCTCAATCTCTGAAATCGCTCGAAACGCTGGAGCGGTGGCGATGGCGAGGATGGCGGTGATGGTGTGCCTGGTGGCGTGGGGGTGCTTGGAGGCGACGGCGAGAGCGGCGGAGATTGATCGTTCTAGAACCCACAATAACTGATATAATATTCACATGTAATAAATGCCATACACATTGGTATGTACATACCTCCTCATTGTCTAGCCGGGGCAATCCTTCGAATGCAGGAATAATTCTTGAATTTACCATATCGCTATTGAATGTCGACTGAGAACTGATCTCGCTGCATCTGCGGGCTCATGCATGTAAACGTATATCTCGAAAGATGCATAGCTTGCAAAATAGGATGTCTTTGTTCTTCATGTTCTTCGAAATCTTTGTTGACCATCTCCATTCTTCCTTGCATGTATCATTGGCTAAGCCGAATCACTTCTCCTTCTTCGTTAAACCGATTATTCGACTAGTCCATATCAGGTGAACATGTAGGGTACCACTTTTGAACGTGTCTCATACCATTTTGAACATCCAATGTACCACATTTGAACATCTAATGTACCACTTTTGAACATCAATCGTACCACTTTGAACGTGTATGGTACCCATTTGAACGTATATGACACCACTTTTACATAATAATTATAACTATCATCTTAATTTATTGTACATCACGTGCAGGAAATTGGATGGTAGGGATTAAGAAAAACAAACATTTGTGCATTAAGAATTGATTATATTTTTATTTATGCATTTCTCTCTGGCGTTTGGACCACCAGTTCAATATTTTAAATACATTTTGCAAGGCACAATGCTTTGCGTGTCTGTCACATCGTAAAGTATGAAGTGCATTTAGCTTTTTTAAAGATATGATATCCTCGTAGTCCATATCCAGTGTCTCAATGATCACGCTCGCTCTCGTATTTTCATCGAGGGAATCCGCAAGCCAGTCTCGTTTCTGCAGCTCTTTAACATATGCGATATGCGGTGCGTCATCTTCTTCATCGACAACAGCTTTCGTAATTAGCTGTTTAGCCATACTGTACGGAACGTCTCCATCTTCCCACCGCAGTCCGTGATGTTTTGCCGTCAACCATCGGATGCATGATTTGTCAGATTTCGTAAGAAGATATTGCGGCATCGAACTCCCAAATATGTAATGCGAGAGAATTGTTCCTTTTCGTAGAACAGCCACTTCCTTCACAACAAATCTTCCATCAACGATGAACCCTCGCATGTCAACAAATGTTGGTACGCTCACTATCGGAACAATGTAGATATCCGCTCATTTCCAAGCCCAGCAGGAGTATGTGGTCTTTCTCGTAAAGCATCTCGATTTTCATGATGAAAATTTGTACGAATTTGACACATGAGAGGAAAGGTCAGTAGCGTTGGAATTTAATTGATTTTGCGCACCATGTTTGTCAACGGATTGTATTCAACCACCCGATCATGCAAAATGAGACAGTAAGGTCGTATTATTCGCCGGCACGTTCTCTTTACAATCAAATTCTATGCGCACGTCCACGGTGCTATTCTTGATCGACTCATTTTGTCGCGAGCAGTCAATCACCACGAGCGGGCCAAATTGTAAAAATTGTGCAACGGTGAATAATGCCTCGTTGCAACTATGTCCGTAATACGATTTACGGAAATGCGTATACATGTTAAACAAGATGGCGTACCTATTCTTGTCAAAGTCCAAGTTCATGTCATCGTACGGATAAAATTCCGGGTTGAGAAAAAGTTTTACATTGGTCAATTTGCAGTGGTCAAACTGAGTAGCATCTTCGGTCATCACATTTTTTCGAGCTGTCTGTAGAGCAAAGAGAACATATCGCGCCTTCTCCAGCTCGTGCGGCTGCCTTGACGGCCCACGAATGCTTGGTCGTGCTCTGTAAGAGAGGATACTCGTACAGATCCCACGAGCGAAAAATTAATGCTAAGGTTTTGCCCACTTTCCAAGGCATGTAGCAGCGATAGCTTATTAACATCGTTTAGCGTCACATGAGGCATCCGCCATTGCACTTTAAGTAATTCAATTTCTGGTTCCAACTTTGGAGGTCCAATTAGAGAATCGTTATCGTTGCGCGATCGTATTAAAATCAATTCGTGACGCGCATTCATAACCATGCGTTTGTAGTCCTCGCAAAATCCCAGCAAATATTTAAGTGGGACGCAATAATTGAAATGATTTTTCACTACCAGCTCATCGTGTCGTTTCAAGCCCCATCCGGCATTCTCCATATTTTTGTCTTCACCGGATGTCAGTGATACATAATTTTTAATCGTGCTAGTTATTCCAACGTTTCTGTTGCGATCCATCTCCACACCATTCAGCTCATATCGAATCTCATCAAATATGAACGCCATGCAATTATTTCCAAACATCACCGTTGAAGCATCATTTGGCTTATGTATCGTCAATTTCCCCTCCACGTAGAGGAAACTTTCACACGGCAATATGTATAAATCTTGCTGTTGTATAGGTATTCTTATCTCATCACTGTGTCCAAACGTCGTGTTAACGTATGGGTTGTATGTGTGAGTCTCGAGCTTAACAATGCGATCGTCAAACGTCGGCTTCCTCCAATGCTTAGAATGTCAACCATTTTCAACTTAAATGCGCACACTGAATCCCAAGGATTTCAAAAATGCAATATTTGCAGCACTGAGCCTCTTCGTTTTAACGTAATCAGAGCTGTTACTGTTGTCGACAATTTCGTTTGGAAGAAACGTGTTTCTGGAGTCGTTCAGCACAAGCATCTCATTCGTTCGCACCACAGGTATTATCGTCGTCGCAGGTGCAGTCTGATGGTAATCTCTTCACCGCGAAAATCCAGCAATCGTCTGTTTTGATCCACAACGCGTATCGTTAGATCCGTAATGATCCGTGCGGTGATTGGATGATAAATGATCTGTGCGGGCGTTTCCGATATCTTATATCCTGGCGGAACTCTCGGAGAAAATTCATGTATCGTATGTACGCGCTTCCCATTGTTGTACGCGCCAGCGGTCGCACTACATTCAATGCGAATAATGTTTACGCTCATGATATTAATCGGATCGTCCGATTCGTGCCACAGTCCTGTTTCTAATATCCGATTCGCCGAGAATCCCAATAGCGATCCAATGTTATTGGGTTTCGTAAAATCTATGGCAAAATGAGCAGAACAGCTCGCTTTTCATGGTGTTGTTGTTGGGGTGCAACATTATAGGATATACATCATCGGTACTACCGAGATTTTGAGGATATCGCTCGAGTAATCGCTGCTTCAAATACTTAGCAATGGCGTCTAGTTCGTAGGAGCCGTGGGGAATCGTAATGTACTCGTGGCCAGTGTCGACGCTGTTGTTGTCGATGTCATAGTTTGTGGTGAAGTGGAATTTATCGTTGCTCGAGTCGATGTTGGGTATTGTATGATACGTTTCAAAGGTTGTTAGACCAAGCTCGTAATCATCGTCGCTCAAATCTATGGGTGGAAAGTAGCTTACAGCGAGGGTGCTACTCTTGCCAGTTAGAGTCAATGTTAACGACATATTCCGAGATACAGCTGGACTAGTACTGAAGCAGAATGGTGGGGAGACAGTCCTTAAATTTGGTGCCAATCGTTTGTAGAAAGCGTAGACATAGTTGTCCGCAATTGCTCTGATCATACTCCTGATAAGACGTTCGATTGTATTCAATTTTCACATCATCATCATTATCCAAATACTGTGTCAATTCCTTAGGCGGTCGAAGATTGCCAAAGCTATCGAAGTATACAGCTCGATGCCCTCTCTTCGCATACGCCACTTAATGAGTCACCGGTCCCTCGACATTGTCCAAATTCACGATACCACTCTCGTTTCGACGTACTCCTCCGGCGGGTAGCGCGTTGAGCATAAAAACACCTCTAAAGAATGGAATACGCATACGTTTTGCCAACTCATTCAATTGCAAGTCGGTAGTTACACCCCCAGGCATTGTTATTGTCTTTTTCGATATTTTTTTTTTCCGTTTCGAGATTCCCTGTCCGCGCTTGTATGGTGTCCGATAAAGTCCACGACCTTCCATGGAGCGATTATGACGCTGCATTTCCTGCAGCTGACGTTGCGCTGCCGTATTATCGTTTACCGCCTGGCGATCCCCGCTGCTCCGCCAGCTAGTGATCCGAGAACACCTAGCAGCGGGAGAAGTGGTAATATACCACCCCGCTTGGCCACTGGAAGAATCCGCTTTTGCGATGCTTTTCTTACAGTCCTTTTGCGGGGTTTTGTTTTCATCCACATTCCGATTTTCGTCTTGGCCTTCATAGCTGCCCAAGCAGCTGTAGCAGCTCCTCTTTCACCCAGAGTCGAGTCTCGCGCAACGATGCGTTTTCGCGCTTTGTCAGCGAGTACGTTATCTGCTGCGTGCCATTCGTCGAGGTCGTTGCTACGCGAATATGCAATATCGTGTTCGCGACACGCTGCGTCCAACGGATTGATGCCTTGATCACCTCTAGACAATCGTTTTGCCAGATGAGTTCCTGGACCACAAAACTGGTATCCTGGGATATGTAATTCGATAGGTAGCGCGTTTATCGCTCGATTTAACAAACCACCGCCATTCTTTATTCTCGTCGGCAACATTCGCTGCAGTTTTTAATCAGCGGTGCTGGACCGTCGATATGCGTTCGCTGCCATGGGCGATTATAATGTTCCAGACACCGACGATACTGCCGAAACTCAAAATCGGCTTTTATATGCTCGGGGAGTCTGTCCCACAACTGGTCAATGTGTCTGTCAAATTCTTGGAGTAGAATAATCTTTGGTATACATTTCAGCTTCTCAGAGGTTATGTCTCGAATGTCGCAATTATACGACAGAACGAGAAGCATTTCGAATACTGAGCTGTTTTGCTTCGACGCGGGTCTATAAATAGGGCGCGTCGTCGCTTCGATGTATCAAAATTAATTTCGCGGTTCGTAGAGAGGAAAGCATGCGATTCGTACGACAACCAGTGACGATACGCGTGTCAAATTTCGACAATAAATCGCAATTGATGTCTACGAAACAAAGACGCAAACATGGCAGCATGCTACCAAACACTATACGTTGCATCATTTGTGGTCCATCAAATTGTGGAAAGAACAACGTGATAGTGAGCTTGTTGGAAAGTCCTCACGGCGTTTGATTCGAGAACGTGTACGTGTATTCCAAGTCGTAGCAACAGCCGAAATATCAGCATTTGGAGAATTATATATGAAATTGGCTACTTTACGTTTTCAAATAACAGTGACGTCATCCCACCGAGCGAATCGCTTCCGAATTCCATTTTTATCTTTGATGACGTGGCATGCGACAAGCAAGATACGATACGAGAATACTTTGCAATGGGGCGCCACTCGAACGTTGACTGTTTCTATCTCTGTCAGACGTACGCAAAGATTCCCAAACATCTTATACGAGACAATGCAAATCTGCTGATTCTGTTTAAGCAGGAAGGTACCAACTTGAAACATGTGTACAACGATCACGTAAACACCGACATGTCTTACGAGGATTTCTGCGCTTTGTGTCGCAATTGTTGGCAACGAGAGTACGGTTTCGTGGTGATAAACAAGGATAGCGCGATGTCCAATGGGCGTTATAGAAATTGATTTAACGAGTTTGCGGTATCGTGAGATGGTCAATCGTAATCGACACGTCGGTGGAAAAGCAACGTCTTCGGCACAATGATTGATATCGATAGTCTGGAGATTAAGGATCGCGAGAGAATAGCGAAGGAAATTGCAAAAACCAGTGATTCCATTCGCAAGAAACATCAGGCTTTGAAGACTGGTAAGATGGAGGAAGATATCGCGTTGGAGAAATACTTTAAACCTGTTGTTGAGCCCTTAAACCATATTGTGGAAAATACAACAGCGACAAAAGCTGGCATACCATCGCTGACGAGCATGAACGTTGAAGGGAACGAAACATTAAGACATAAACCAAAAATCCAACCGAAAGGGAACACATCACATAAGAGAAATAGAAAACGATTATACATGTCATCGGAAAATTCGCTCGTAACCTCCACACCAGTTCAATCGAAGCGGAAACAACCGAATGTCATGTCAAACGATTCCCCGGTTCCGCCTGCACCAATAAATACATTTCCCGATGTACAGTCGATCACAACCAATGCTGAAGACGTTTACGAAACTTCTGCCGATGAGTCATTTGCAACATCTATTAGGCATGAACTCCAAACATCCGAGGGGCAACAAACATTTCGCAACCATTTCGGTCCGTTGGGACAAAAATACATGCGCGCAATCCTGAGTGGTGATAGGGATCCGATCATGGATGATGTGTATGGAGTATACTTTGACAATAGTGGAACGATGCTTGGTGATAAGGCTTTCGATATGGACAAGGATGATAATATAATCATAGATGGTGTAAAATATGGAGGAACTCCCGTACTTTATGAACTTATTTTCAAGAGAATTCCCGACGACGCCATATACACAGATGCCGATAGGCAAATATACAAAAGTATACTACTGACAACAAATGCTCACAGACGTGGCCATAACGCACAAAATCCTATAATGGGTAACAAGGGATACAAGTATAAACATGTAATTGCACCGCTACTACCCCGTGAATCTGCCAGTAAGGCAGGGAAAGGCCTGCCGGTTCCGCATGTCATGACGGTAAATGATAACAAGATCGATTACGTGCACTGAGACGATCCCAACGAGCTGGTGGATCGACTCCGTTTGTTGGAAGCGTCGCGTCAGGCGGGTAACAACTCGCATGACCATGAAATTCTATCGATTATCGAGGAACTCCGCGAGGTAGGCCTCATTATAAATTAAACCGCGCACCGATGATGTGCACTGTATGCGTTGAGATGCCGATCAATAAATTTGGAGTATCGCTCGAGAAGAGCGGAGCAGCTGGAATGGACTATTACAAATGGAGCGGTATGCTCCGAAATTATATGCGAGACAATGCTCTTTGCATGGCAGGTGCCGACTTTGATGCAAAATCACGCAAGATACGACGCGTAGCACAACCCGCAGCCGACTGCGATGCTGTCAATAAACTATATGTGGAAAAGAGCATTAAACTTTTGAGAGCAGCAGGAAGAATTGGAGAGGAAGCTGATTGTGTGGCAGAGAGATATGCTAATGTTGCAAAACAGTGTTCAAAAGATATCGCAGACATTGAATCCTATCCCGCAGCAGAATTGCGATGGAGAATCATGCGTGACGGTTGAACATGTCCAGAATTATTTTGGGACGATGGGAAGCACATAATACATGTACACAATAATTATCACTTCATTCGTGTCAAAGATACCTCTTGCGATCAAACATGTCGCCATTATCGAAATCCAAAAGTAAAGAAAACCATAGCCGCAAGAAGCGACAACTTGTTGAGGAATTGCATGCCCCGTCTCTAATACATTTCCATTGGAGGCGCGTCATAGTCCATGGATACGATGATCTGTGGCAAGCTGATGTTGTAGAAATGCGTCCTTACTCGCGATTCAACCAAGGTCACCGCTATATACTCACCGCCATCGATGTGCTGAGCAAGTATGCTTGGGCGGTCCCGCTCAAGACTAAAAGTGGTGCCGAGGTGACTAAAGCGTTTGCAAAGGTATTTAGAGATCGATATCCGCAAAATTTGCAAACCGATCAAGGAAAAGAATTTTACAACGCTGATGTGCAGAAACTCTTGACAAAGCATGGCATTAATCATTATTCAACGTGTTTAAAATTGCATAATGCCGAGCGATTATCCTCGGCCGTAATTACCGTTAATCCTGTTAGCGTACAATAACCAAGAGATTATCTCTAATTGGATTTGTATAGCGAACGGTGATTGAAAAACGTGTGTATTATTAGTTTTTCTGGCATCGGAAACGGCTCATTACCTTTCGATTCGAGTGTGCTAACGGTGTTAGTGACGTCAGTACCGTGAGAGTAGTGCGCCGATAATGTGAGAAGGAGAGACGGCCGAAATTCAGACAGCGCCACGGATCGACCAGTAAGAGTACCACGGCGACGTCTTCGGCTGTCAATCCGTATCATTCTTACGGCGACTTCTGAACGAGACGCATCGGCTCCCGATCATATTCGATCAGAAGTTAATCGCGATTTAAGAGGGAAAATCCTCGTGCGAGAAAGCCGAAAATTCATTCCCACCTTGCTTGGAAAACACGATTCGCATCCCGATTCGTGCAAGTTGCACCTGAATCTCGTTCGAGGAAATCTCGATCGAGTTTAATTGATTTAAATTTACTGCAGATTTTGGAGGGCTCGAGAATACACCGATAAGGTGTTCGACCCCTCCTGTGCGGAATTTAACGGTCGATTCCAACGTATAAACGTTGGAATCATATAGAAGTCGGCGGTTACCGTCCATACTTCTGTGTGATTGCCCTTCGGCTTAGGAGACACCAAAGGGAGGCACCTACGTGGTGTACCTCCAGGTGGGCTCACTGTAGTCAGGTCGGCGTCCATTTCGGACTTGTGATTTTCGGTCTTCGCCTCCTTACTTCTACAGATCCCGCCGGTGTAACGTTTAGAGGAGCACCAGTGCGGAGAAGTAACGGAGTCGTGGGTCAGGCCCCCGCGTAGTTCAAAATACTGCAACGTATCACATCGAGTAGTGCATTCGTGCAGTGAACAGCGTGTTGTCGGGCTTCGCAGTGCAACTCTCGGCCAATAAGTCATCTGTTGGAACGTGTAAAGAGCAGCCGCAGATTGACGGTCGTGCCGTTGCATTGCAGTGCGACTCGACGCACAGACTCAGTGTGCATACTCACGGAAACAGTGCATTAGGAGCCTTACAACCTCCTCTTGCATCCCCGTCCACTGGGCAATCGACCACTGAATCGGCGAAGAAAAGAAGTTTAATTCTTTTCCTAGCCAAAATACAGTCCACTTTATAATTTGTAATTTACGAAAGTTTACAATTCTCCGCTCCGGTACGTTCGAATTACGAAGCCAGGAGCGCGAGCAAACGAGCGCTACGAAGATATGTATACCGTGTACGTGTGTCTAACTCATAGTCGTGTTTTTCTGTTCATAGGAATCCTGGCCTACCTCAAGCTGGCGCGAGGAACGACCTGGCCTCGCGGAACGGCCAGCAACGAGGCCAAACATTAATTCTTATTGTACAGTCACGTTATTTTTATTGTAATTGTTCATTGGTTTTTCTTTTTGTTTTTCTTTACTTTATTTTTGTAATAAACGGTAGGTCTTAAAGGCCGACGAAAAGAAAACCATTTGTGTCCCATTCACTTCCCCTGTAAAACTCCTACCCCTCTATCCGGACTCATTCGTTAAAAGTATCAACCTTTTAACATAAGGTCCTTCGAGCCGGATATTGAGGTTGTTACGCCACACTCACGTGTTACCCGATGCTACGGACGACACTGGGTGCTTTAGGTTTGGTGCTTGAACTCACACTTTTATTTTTACAATAATTTTACATTTGTCGCTCGACGCTCTACACAAAACAATCGCGAATCGCCGCTCGCGCTCTTCGCGCTCCCACTCTCGCTCGCGCGCCCTCTCATTGCCTAATTCGCCATTCACACCTCATTCATACAACGGTTCCTACCTTATCGACTATCTGTCATCTTTCAGCCGCTACATCACTCCCCCTCCAGTAACGAAGTTACGATGCTAGACTCCTGTTAGGAGTTTATTCGCGGCAACATTTTAGATCCTAGTGTATTAGTACATAACAAAAAAATTACCACTTCGGGGTCTTAAACTATTCTCACTAACCTAGAGATAATTACAAAAGAACAAAATCATTTACTACATGGGACACAAATTATGACCCTTGAAAAGTAACTTTCAACGCTCGAGATTAACAATGTGCCTGTGTACCACATCATAAAATTCAAAAACCATGGAGGTAATTTTACCATAGAAGCATTTTCATTTAGTAAAGGAAACGAATACCAAGTTTGATCGGTACGTATATTTTGTAGCTTCCGGCTTGGAACCTTATTGGTGGTTTGACTTTTCTTTTTTCGCGCCTGTTTTGTGGCTGTTCCTCTCCGCTGCTTGGGCTGTTGGCTGTTCCTTGGTGCCACAGGGGAAACTCTGGTGTTAGGATGTAAGCTGGTTTCAGTCTGTCTATTGATATCGCTATTTCCTTTCCTTTTACTAACACCAAGAAGTATTTCTCGCGTCTTTGTGCCACCAGGACTGGTCCATCATAGGCTGGTTCGAGCGCCTTTTTGACTCTGTCTATCCTTACGAAAACGTGAGAGCAAAAATTAAGGTCTTTATGACCGAATACCTTCTGATTTGAAGCTCGTTGCGTGCTGACGGGTTTCAGCCGTTCCATGTGTTGCTGTAGTTTGTTGGCGAATGATTCAGGCTCTACTTCGATGCTCGGAGGTTCGAAAAATTCCCAGGAAGCCGAATGTTCGTCCCTGTAGGTCATTTGTGCTGCTGAGTAATTTGTATTGTCTCCTACCGCTGCCCTTAGTCCTAGCAGCACTGTGGGTAATGTTTCTGCCCATTTAATACTATCGTGTGCTTTTAAAGCCGTTTTTAGGGTTCTGTGGAAACGTTCGATTTTCCCGTTAGCTTGTGGGTGGTACGGTATCGTGTGCCGGACTTTAGCTCCGCAGATGGCTGCTAGATTTCTATATAGGCGAGACACGAACTGCCTACCCTGGTCTGTTACTATTTTATCTGGTACACCGAATCTACTTACCCAATGTTTGTAAAATTTTCTACTTACAGTTTCCGCTGTGATATCTTTCAACGGTATTACTTCCGTCCACCCTGTGAATCGATCTATGCACGTGAGACAATATATTTTACCGTTCGAAGGCGGTAACGGTCCAATGATATCTATGTGTACCATTCTGAAACGAGCGTCTGGTTCCTGAAATTCTGCAAACCTTGATTTTGTGTGTCTATTCACTTTAACCTTTTGGCACCTTATACATGCTTTCGCCCAATCTCGAACTTGTTTTTTTATTTCTGGCCATATGAATGCGGTAGGTCTTAAAGGCCGACGAAAAGAAAACCATTTGTGTCCCATTCACTTCCCCTGTAAATTAACTCTCTCTCACTCCCACCCTCTATCCGGACTCATTCGTTAAAAGTATCAACCCTTTAACACAACGTATTCGGTGATGAAGGCCTCCGTCGTTGAACGTTTCAATCGAACCTTGAAGAACAATATGTGGAAACTCTTTACGCTCAATTTAACCTATAAATGAATTGATGCGCTACCGCGTCTACTTGCAGAGTATAATTCACTAAAACATAGAACCATCGGAATGCGTCAATGCGATGTTACCCCTGCGATCGCTAATAAGCTGCTTGCCACCGTATACAACAACATAAAGATCGCTGCTCCAGCGAAATTCAAGTTGGGCGAGTTTGTGCGCGTGAGCAAATTTAAAACCATCTTCGATAAAGGCTATACGCCTAATTGGTTAACGGAGGTGTTCAAGATAGCCAAAGTACAGGCAACTAATCCCGCAACGTATCTGCTCCTCGATTCGTGTGGAAAACCTGTTGCCGGAGGATTCTACGAACACGAGCTGCAGCGTGTCACCGATCCTGATGTGCAACTAGTGGAAAAAGTGATGCGTAGGAAGGGAGATAAGGTATATGTTAAGTGGCTAGGGTTTGATAAATCACACAATTCTTGGATAAATAAAAATAATGTACTGTAACATAATAATACATGATTCAATAAATACAATGATACATATTGATGTGAGAAATTTTATTTTTTACACAATAATTCCACTATTTGTAAGAAGGAGTTAATAAATAAAATAATTTCGATTTACAACGGTATTCTATAATGTCCCCAGGGCAGAGTGTCGGTCGAATCGGGTACGATATACCTCTTGTCATCGTGTGGACTTAGAGCGATTTTGGCTACCGAAATGGTGTACACATTGTGCAATTTCGACCGTATACATGATTGCCTGCGAACCATTTCGATCTCCTTGTGCAAACACTCCGCGTAGTCGTCGAAAGTTATTGTCCTAGTTATGACGTTGCTCTTGACGCCTTTCGCCATTTTCGTATCTTTTTTGCCATCTACGCGGAGTGCATACATTTTCGCTCTAAGACCTATGAATTCAGTCATTATCGCACCGTTATTTTCATCCTTCATCAGCCACGGAACCTTCTTATTTACGCGTGGCATATTATATGGATTGTCGGTAGGATAATCGCTTGTCTCGAATCTATCGATATTGTGCTTCATAGACTCGTAGATATCGTCGCACAGAATGTGATAAATAAGACTGTCAGTGTCGGTGTATAGAATTTTACAATTTTGCCCGTGTTTAGGAGACATGTACTCGTGGTGAAATTCATACAAACAAAATTTTGATATGTCCAGAATGCACATACCCACGTATATCGGTTTGTTGAATTTCACCTCGAGTTTTCGCAATTCAACAGCTACTAAATTTTCCGAAAAACACTTCTGCTGTGGAAATTCGGTTTCGCGATCATTGCCTCAGCGCCATATTGCCCTTCCCAATGTGTCACAAGTTTTACATCCACATGGTTTCGTACATTTTCCATAGTTTTACCGAATACTGCGTTGTTCATCACTTTATACAAATTTTTTTCAAAATCATTTCCCGTTTGTTCTAAACTGCATATTGAGTTCGATGTAATCGCGGAGCCAGGGTGATTGAGCGAATTGTAGGATACGATGTATCTTTGTAATAAGAAGACTGTTAGGGGGAGTAGGTTTGAAAAAACCTCGCCTAACGGTGGTCCGGATCTCGAGGGAAGGAACGTCGGGGAAAAGAATACAAGTGGGTTTTAATTTTCACGTAGCCGATGAATACGACTACGTCGTTTATTAAATCGTCTTATGTGAGACAAAACCCGTCTGCCGGTCTAGACGCGTTACCGGCTGTCTAGCTTCGATGATCTGTAACAGAAAGAAACAAGAATAGGCGTTAAATACCTGACAACGTGACTCACGTCGGATGTCTTTCTCTTTCGCGCTCGCGCCTGGTTTGTGCTTGTCGCACCCATCAGCGGGAATCTCAGTCGCCGCGATACGCGGCTATATTAGTGGACTGTATGTGTGAGAGCGTTCCCTTTAAATCGGGAATCGCTCGCTTATTGTTTCTTTATGCAAGATTCTAATTCCGCTATCTTTCAAGCCTGCAACTCTTGGTTGTCGTAGGAGGGGCGATCAGAGGGAGGTTGTAAGATTCCAACCGTCGCACAGTGGTCCCAAATGCCGAAAAGTTGGCCATAATATGAAGGAGTTCTTCAATTTAGCTAAAAATTTGTAGGTAGGGGTTATCGAGGTCGCTGATTACGAATCAAAAGTCATAATTACAAAAAACAAAATGGCGGCTCCGATATAGCTCACACATATGCGAAAGAAATGTCGGAATCACCTGAAATTTGATACATAGTTACTATCGAGGTTGCTGATTACGAATCAAAAGTCATAATTAAAAATAACAAAATGGCGGCTCCGATATAGCTCACACATATGCGAAAGAAATGTCGGAATTACCTGAAATTTGATACATAGTTACTATCGAGGTTGCTGATTACGAATCAAAAGTCATAATTAAAAAATTTAAAGTGCCGCTCTTACTGAATTTTTTTCTCGAAAATGCGCAAGATTTCGGGGGTATGTCTATTCACCAAAAATGACTGCAATTGAACCCTACAACCGAAAATAATTTTTCCACAACGATTTGCAATTTTTAATTTTCTCGAATAATTTCACACCTTCTCTATTTTTTCTCGAAAGTGGGCAGGATTTCGTGGGTATGTCTAATGACAAAAACTGATTGTAATTGACCCCGCAACCGAAAATAATTTTTCCACAACGATTTGCAATTTTTTCTCCGTTGAAAAATTTAGGCACCTAATTGGATTTTCAGTAAGGAATTTTTTTCTCGAAAGTGCGTACGATTTCGGAGGTATGTGTAATGATAAAAAATGATTGTAATTGATCCCCGCAACCGAAAATAATTTTTTTAAACGATTTGAAAAATTTTTTTTCGCCGAAAAATTTCAGCACCTACTCGATTTTTTTTCTCGAAAGTAGATAGGATTTCGGAGGTATGTGTACTCACCAAAAATGATTGTAATTAACCCCTCTAGGTAACAATAATTTTTCCAGAACGATTTGAAATTTTTGAATTTAATTGTTAATAACTTTTAACGAAACCTCAGTGAAGAAATTGATACTCTTGATTTTCGTCTTATTTTGGCCTCTAGAATCTCCCATTAAAATTTTTCCCAGGCGTGGCCGAATACCCTGTATAAGTAAAAATCTAAATGAAAACGAAACGAAGACAAACCGAAAGGCAATACCGCACAAATGTTTTATGTCTGTCATAAAGTCAGGCAGGTATAAGGCACAATTTACAGCTTACAGCAGTGCCTTCATATTATTTGATTCTTAGTGCTTTTACATTTCAAATGCAAAAAAATGTTTTAGTTTGGAATTCTCAAATTTTATTAACTATTTTCGAAATAAACAATTTTTCATGTAAATAGTTTAATGCAGATTTATAGTCAATAATGAAGTAGATCAACTGGTTCATTGAAAAATATACAATATTTAATAATGAAAAATTATTTATGCATTAATTTAAAAATTTATTAAATCTAATAATAAGTCCACCCAAAATTATACATTATTTATTTTAAAAATTTGTTGTATCTGCCACAGTTTCAAGAAAAAACCGCGTGATTTAGTAACGCGGTCACCCTCCATTATAAAATAGGGTGGTACGACTTTACTTGCAACAACTTGCAGCTAATTCTTGCAAATTCTGCAAGGTGAAAGTATCACATACAAGCCTGAACAGATATGGCAGTGTGATATTGTGGAATAAGCAACTTTTTGCCTACTTGTTTGCGATGCATGCATGAAATTTTACATTTTATTTTCAGTATCGAATGTACCGGTTTACAAAATTAATGGATAACAATTTTTAATATGTTAGTACTCAGAAATGTTCTACATACTTCCAGGAACAGCATCCATTTTGCAGAATTGAAATTGATGTCTTCTAAAAAAACTTGTACACTTTTCACTTTACGGTATGCACTGACGCTTACGCTCTCGACAAACGACTGACTAACGAAGCCAAAGTTTGGATCGCAATTGCCATCCAGGTATAAAAATATGACTCATTTCATTTTCCCTACTCTAAAGAGACATCCTTAAACTGCCGATTCCAACAGGTAAAACCTCCATAACGAAAAATTATTTTTTGGGGTTTTGGCCACGTTTTCACGATTTGGGACCACTGTGCGTCGCCCTTATCCTCGGCCCTTCACCGTCTGGTTATGTGCGTACGGGCACGTTGCGGTACCGGTTTGACAACGGCGCCCTTGGGCGACTTACAGTTGCTCCGGATACCACGTTCTTTTTAGAATCGACGTCCTACGCACTGCGGCCGTACCAGGCGAGCGATTTTGGGACGTGATCTGATAATTTTGCCGTAAGCTGGGAGATCCTAGATGTCCCGCGTTTCGGCTAGAAGACGGAGAATCCACTCAAGGGTATTTTATTTCTACCCTTGGTCTGTGGGTTCGTAACCGTTCGAAAAACCAGGAAGGATCGAGTTTATGACTCGATCCGTGGGGAGACGGTGGGTCCACCCAGGGATTTTCAGTAAGCCCTGGCCTGTGGAGCCGTCTAGCCCTTGGAAGCTCGAATAACTCGACGCTTTAATTTTATGTTTATGTTGTGTCGCACTGAGCTAGATCGTTGATCTAGGAACTCGCGACAAAGCAGGCTAATTTTTGGAGAAGCTTCTCAACGAAGGGTCGAATAACTCGACCGATTCGGAGATTTTTTAAAAACTTCTCGATAGCGTGCTCGCTTATCGATATGCTCCGTTCAGTGGCTCGATAGCAAGTGACGGACGAGCACGAGTTGCCAAAAGTGTGCGCGTGAGAGGGGGAATCCTTCGTAGCGTGGCGCTGCCGTGGCGTCTCTCGTCCGTCTTTGTTTAATTTCTAATTGTCGTACCTTCTCTATGCCTGGGCGTTGAACTTGGCTTGTTCGAACTCGAACGTTACTTTATCGTTCGCGTGACTTTACAGAAAACCTCGAGAACCGTGTTTTTCTGTCCTTTAATGTTTCGAATAGCGGACGCGTCGACCTAGAATCTTCCTGGTCGGTCGCGTAACCGAAAACAAACCGGGTAACGAATTATTACGGATTTCAATTAACTATCGCATTTTAATCGATATTTAAACATACCGCCCCCCTTGCACGGTCCGTGCAACAAGAATGGGAGGCGTAGGTCGCGGTCACGTCGCGTAAAGCCCGTAGAGAAGGTCGAAGTACAAAACCTTCTATTGAAAAAGTTTAAATGTACTTACTTATCGTCGTCCCAACGCCCTTCTTGCCTCCAACACCTCGAGGGTGGTGAGGACGGCCTCCCGCAACGCGTTATGGTCGACGGGGAGAGATCGCTGCCGTCGCCGGTGTGAGGGGGGTCGGTTCCTCTCGGGGTGGCGATTGACCCCGGCTTCCCGGACCTGGCCCCTGTTGCGGCGCCTCCTCGCTCCGTCGCGGCGTTCGTACGCTGCCGGTCGGTGCCTGTCCGAGGGGGGGTGGTACGGCGGCGGAGAGCGTGGGTGCCCCGGACGTGCCTGCGTTTGCCGGTCTGGGACCCGTTGCGGGCCGGGGTCCTTCGCCGGGCAGTGCTTGGCTTTGGTTCACTGCTGCCGGGGTGGCGGTGGTGGGCCAGAATTTAAATTCGACCAGCCTGCCACCTCTGGCCCACTTTAACTTGAAATGGCCTCCGGGGCCCTGACCCGGAGGCGCCTGGTCGTCCACGGGACGTGCGCCGGTACCCTTATCTGGTCCTGCCCCAGATTTAATATGAATGCCGGCGCTTGGCCGGGTGCCGTCTCGGGGGGCGGTTTCCATCGCGTTCGGTTCTACGCTCGGTGCCGACGCCTCGAGCGGAGGTCCGGTACTTTCCGGCGTTGGTACTTCGACCAGTTGCAGTAACGCCGAAAACTGCTGCTCGATGTGTTCGTCTCGCGACGAACCCACCACGGTCACCAGGCTCTCCTCGCTGCTTGACGACATTTTTCTTGTTTTGTTTTTTTTTTCTCGCACTTAATCCGCTGTAGCGTGAAACTGGGCGATTCGTCCTGCGGATCCTGCTTTTACGTGCGGACGTCGCGAATCGCTCCCTTCCATACTAATTAACGTGATGGTAGGGTATATTTCCAATCTCACCGTATTGTTCTAAAGACGTTGGATATGTGAGAATTCATACCGTTTTGATTTTGAACGGCTGTTCTCACTGTCCTTGTCTCGGTACAGCGGAATTCGGGTCTTCGTCTATCCCGTGTGCGTCTTCGTCGGCCGTTGTCGATGTTGACTCATCGACGGGCAGTTTACACAACCGTGTAATCGGACGTGTGTATGTAGACGTAACTGTACGTACTTTAACCACACGCACGCACCTGTCTCGGCCCGGTAATACTTCCTCGATTCGTCCCATTTCCCATTGATTCGGGGGGAGAAGAGGTCCAAGTCATTCGGTTTTAACTGCACTTGGGTGGTGCGCCACTTATAGCGTTTCTGGAGGTGCGTGAGGTAATCTCGCCTCCAATGTTTCCAGAGCTGCTCGTGGAATTTCTGGATTGCTCTCCAGCGCGTAAGCCGCGAGAGATTTTCCTTTTCCACTGACTCGACCGGAAGTGCATTCATCGGTCCGCCTATTAGGAAGTGGCCCGGCGTGAAAGGGGCATAATCCTCGGGACAGTCACTCAAAGCGGCGATCGGTCGCGAATTCAAACTCGCCTCGATCTTGCAGAGGAGTGTCTGCATTTCCTCGCTTGTGGGTGTAAATTCGCCGACGATGCGTTTCAGGTGATGTTTCACCGATTTCACGCCGGCTTCTTGCATACCACCAAAGTGGGGCGCACTGGGTGGATTAAATCTCCACTTAATGCCCTTTTGACCGCACTTCGTTCGCATTTCTGGAGTTTGATACACCGTATTGAAGTGTTCCTTCAATTCCCGATCTGCTCCGACGAAGTTCGTTCCGTTATCACTGAACATACAGGACGGAACTCCTCGGCGGGCGATAAATCGGTCTAATGCGGCCAGAAATGCACTCGTCGTATAATCATGGACGAGTTCGATGTGCACGGCTCTCGTAGCGAAGCAGATGAACACTGCTATGTATGCTTTATGAGCCGTTTTCCCACGACCGGCGGAGTCGCGGGCCCGATACGGTCCCGCGTAGTCGACTCCGCAGTTTGAGAAAGGTCGTGCTGCGCGAATGCGCTCCGGGATTAAATCCTGCATGATTTACGTGGAGGTATTTGCTTGCCATCTCACGCATCGTATGCATTGGTGGATAACCGTGCGCGCCGCGTTTCTGCAGCCGATGATCCAGAATTTCTGTCTCACCGTGTACATGGTCAATTGTAAATGTGCAATGTATCCACGTGGCATTGCCTGATTATCATGTTAGACACATGATGTTTCGGCAGGATAATCGGGTGTTTGGTTTCCCATGCAAGCGTCGCATTCTCCAACCTTCCACCCACTCGTAAGACTTCCTTATCGTCGAGAAAAGGGTTTAGGCTCTTTAGAGGAGATGTCGCCGGGATTCCCTTGCGCTTTTTCAAGCACCGGTACTCCTCTGCGAAATGCGTACGCTGTAAGTAGCGTGCAATTCTTTCCGTTGCACGCTGGATTTCCGCTGCTTCGACAACTTTTGCATCGAATGACCTTCGTTCTCCGACCGCCGGCCTCCGGAACCGGAGGCAATAGGCAGTCACACGTTGTAGCTTACTCCATTGGGAAAATCGGAAAACTAAGTTCCATTCCTTTTCCGGAGTGGCCACGAGGGTATGCGTTACGCGTTTACCCTCCTCGGTCTCGAGCGAGGCTGGCGATTTCGGCCAATTTTCCTCTGATTGTCTAAGCCATTTCGGCCCGGAAATCCATAATTCGGACTGAATGAGTTCTGCGGCGTTTACACCTCGCGAATTCAGATCCGCTGGCTTGAAGCGCGTGGGAACGTGCCGCCATTCGGCTTTTGGGAGCATGGTCTGAATTTTTGACACGCGGTTGGCTATCACAACCTTCCATGTCGACGCATGCTTTTTCAACCAAGCGAGTGCAATCGTGGAATCTGTCCAGCAGATTATGCGGCTCATTTCTATTGGGAATGACCGTTTCACGTGCACTATGAGCTCGGAAAGTAACACAGCCCCATTCAATTCCAGGACGGGGTAGACTGTGTTTTTATCGGAGCCACTCGTGTCTTTGCCATGATTAATGTCGTAAACACGTCATTATTTTTCGTCGTCACACGTAAGTAAGTGACGGCCGAATAGGCAGCGAGTGATGCATCGCAGAATCCGTGTAGTTCCACAGTAACTGCGTCGTCTCCGTATTGGATCCATCTCGGGAATTTTAGTTCTTTGAGACTGCTCCAATCCCTGCAAAACGTGTTCCACGTTTTTGCGTGTCCGTGGAAATTTGGTGGTCCCACTGGATTTTCTCCAGCCATTGGGACTGCATCAGAATTTTTGCACGGATTACGACTGGTGATAACCAGCCGAGGGGATCGAAGAGCTTCGCGATCTCCGAGAACAAATTTCTTTGTCATCGGTAACGCAGACGGTTGAAACCGTTGCAGATCGAAATGGAAGTAGTCTCCGGATGGGATCCATCGTAGACCAAGCACCTTTAGTTCGGAATCGTCGAACAGAGTGAGGTCTACGGCGTGGGAGTGAGCACCTTGGGGATGTTCCGCAATAATTTCGCGGAGTTTCCAGCCCATTTTCTCAACTTGAATCCACCGCCCTGCAAGAGATCGCAGACTTGCTTGCGAATTTTCTCTAGCAGGGTTTTGTTGCACGCTCCCATAAATACGTCGTCGACGTATATGTCCCTCTCGAGGATCGGAGCAGCGAGAGGATACCTCTCTCCATCCTGCTCCTTTAATTCGAGGAGGGTACGCATCGCTAAATATGGGGCGCACGCCGTACCGTATGTTACGGTATTCAATTCGAAAGCTTTCAGCTTTTCGTTGTTTGACGCGCGCCATACGATGCATTGGAAACGACGGTCCTGTGGGGCGACGAGGATTTGCCGAAACATTTTCTCGATATCTGCCACCAGAACGTACTCATACAGACGCCACCTCGTTAAAACCGAGGTGATATCGTTCTGTAATTTTGGTCCGACTCCAAAACAACTCGCAATTTGGTCGTTGCACTTTCCGTGCGTACGACCGCTCGATGCGGAATGTACAGTCGATTCTGGTCAATCGGCTCAAGCCGAGTCATGTGACCTAAGGACTCGTACTCCGCGAGGTCAGTATTAGAGAGAAGTATTCTCTGTCGAGGGTCGCATCCGCGTCCAGTTTACGCCTCATCCTCGCGAGAGCGGACAGCGCTATGTGGAACGAGTGTCCTAACGCTTCGTCCGGTCTCGGGTGATTCAAGGGCAATCGGACTATAAACCGTCCGGTTTTGTCCCGTTTGACGGTTATTCGGAAGAGTGCTTCGCACTCTTCCTCCGCCTTGGACCGCGCCGAGGTCGTGGGGATTTCTTCGGTTTCCCAGAATCGTCGAATCGCGTAATCCAGCGATTCGAGAACGGTGCAATGCAGCGTTCTTACCGTATTCTGGCCGTCGCCTTCAGCGTGTATAGGGCCGGATATAACCCAGCCAAACGCCGTTTCTTGGGCGATCGGACCTTCATTCGCCCCTCGTCGGAAGCCCGGTCGAATCACCTGAGCATATACATCCGCTCCGATCAGAATTTCGATCGTAGGATCGGCCCTGGGTTCTGGATCGGCTAACGGTAAACCTCGGAACGCAGTGTAAACAAGCGCGTTCGCCGACGGTGTGCGGTAGGTCGTGATTTTCGGCACGACGTACGCGTGAGCGACACAAATCGGTTTCGTTCCTTTTACCGAGCCGAGGTTTAATCCAACGCTGAATTTGATTTTTGCGTTTCGCCGCCCCCCAAGCCTGATACCATGGCTGGGGTACGTATGCGTTTTAATTGGAGGTCATTAGCCAGCCCCGCGGAGACGAATGATGTCTCCGAACCTTGGTCTAACAGTGCTCGCGCAATCTGCGACGCACTGTTCTCGCCAAACACGCGTACTCGTGCTGTGGCTAGCACAACAGGCCTCGGTGCGCCTGTACCGATCGCGGTACAGTGTGATGTCGAGGCATGTTTGTCTTGTGCGTGTGAAGCCGTACTTTTGTCTCTTGGCTTTGACTTGGTCGGTTTCCGTGGTTGAGCGTTAAAACCGCTCTCGTCACGCCGGCCAAATGAATTTCGTGCTGGCGGCCTCGCATTCTTCTGGTCCCAATTGTAACTACAGTGCAGTAGGGAATGGTGCTTCCCACTACACTGATTGCATACTTGGGGTCTTGGGCAACGCTCGGTAGGGTGGGAGCTAGCTAGGCAGCGTACACACCATAGTCGATTTCCAATGTACTGAGTGCGCATGCTCGCCGACAACACCATGAAATGGTTGCATTGTGGCAGGCTGTGTTGCCCAGAGCAGAATCCGCACACTTCCACCCGTTCTTGCCTGACTCGCCCGTCGTTTTCCGCACTCGGCCGTTTTTCTTTCGGAGCCGAGTCGGTTGTCACCACGACGTTATGGCTAGTCAGTGGTTTCGAAGCGACGCTTTTGGCTCGAGCATCGATGGGCTTTGGCATGCGGGACTTTGTTTCCGGGGCGAGAGCTGCCTCTCGACGGTCCTCTTTCATCGAAAGCAGAGCTTGTGCGTGATGATCGATGAAAGTTCGGACATCCTCGAACATCGGGTAGTTAGTCGAGAGGCCGAGCGATCTCTGCCATTCCAGCTCCAATTTCGGAGTGAAATGTTGTATCGTCCAGTACGCTAGCATCCATTCTACTAGCTGTTCGGACGTGCCCTTTTTCTTAATGCAGCTAGAGTCTCTGTGCATTCCACAGTGACCTGCTGCAAGCTGGCTAGATCGTTGAATTCAATCTGCTTCAGCGAAAATAGTTTGTCGAGCAACCTTCCCGTGACCATGCGTGGAAGCCCGTATTTCTCCTTGAGCATTCTCCACGCTTCGGGGAAGTTGCGCCCGACAATCTCGAGCGACGAAATCGTCGCGAGAGCTGGTCCTTCCAAGCATGCGTTCAGATGGTACAATTTCTGTACATCTGATAACTGAACATTGTTCATCACCCCGGTGGTAAATAGATCCTCGAAATGTTCCCATTCCCGAGGATCCCCTCCGAATTTAGGCAATCTTTGCTTGGGCAGCTCAATGGGCATGCTGAATTGCTGGACCTCCGGTGCCGGTGGTCTCGATTCAGCAGCGATTCGTGTCAGCTCGGCGGTTACGAAATCCTGGAATTCCTGGAATTCGTTTTCCACGCCGAGGAGGTAGCCTGGCTTTAAAAGCGTATAGGCTTGCCTTTTTGCGGCGGGAATCATCTTCCGCACGTTTGCATACATGGTGCGGACATCCCGCCATGTTCGCCCGGCGTAGTCGAGCTTTTCTTGGAGGAGTTTCTCCGTGAATTTAGCTCTGCCCATTTTTTGAGATTTATGCTCACGGATCTAAGACGATCGAACTCGTCTGTTAACTCCATGAGCTGATCCTCAATGTCGGAACGCGACATGGACTCGGATAACGCCATAGCGAGTTGGTCGAGGATGAATCAACTCGATTCAACTCTTACGTGGTAATTTCGTCACGTGCAAAGGCAGTCACCTTTTCCTGTTCCAATCAACCTCGTTTGATCCGGCTCGAAGGACCTTATGTTAGGGGGAGTAGGTTTGAAAAAACCTCGCCTAACGGTGGTCCGGATCTCGAGGGAAGGAACGTCGGGGAAAAGAATACAAGTGGGTTTTAATTTTCACGTAGCCGATGAATACGACTACGTCGTTTATTAAATCGTCTTATGTGAGACAAAACCCGTCTGCCGGTCTAGACGCGTTACCGGCTGTCTAGCTTCGATGATCTGTAACAGAAAGAAACAAGAATAGGCGTTAAATACCTGACAACGTGACTCACGTCGGATGTCTTTCTCTTTCGCGCTCGCGCCTGGTTTGTGCTTGTCGCACCCATCAGCGGGAATCTCAGTCGCCGCGATACGCGGCTATATTAGTGGATCATGTGTGAGAGCGTTCCCTTTAAATCGGGAATCGCTCGCTTATTGTTTCTTTATGCAAGATTCTAATTCCGCTATCTTTCAAGCCTGCAACTCTTGGTTGTCGTAGGAGGGCGATCAGAGGGAGGTTGTAAGATTCCAACCGTCGCCCTTATCCTCGGCCCTTCACCGTCTGGTTATGTGCGTACGGGCACGTTGCGGTACCGGTTTGACAACGGCGCCCTTGGGCGACTTACAGTTGCTCCGGATACCACGTTCTTTTTAGAATCGACGTCCTACGCACTGCGGCCGTACCAGGCGAGCGATTTTGGGACGTGATCTGATAATTTTGCCGTAAGCTGGGAGATCCTAGATGTCCCGCGTTTCGGCTAGAAGACGGCGAATCCACTCAAGGGTATTTTATTTCTACCCTTGGTCTGTGGGTTCGTAACCGTTCGAAAAACCAGGAAGGATCGAGTTTATGACTCGATCCGTAGGGAGACGGTGGAGTCCACCCAGGGGATTTTCAGTAAGCCCTGGCCTGTGGAGCCGTCTAGCCCTTGGAAGCTCGAATAACTCGACGCTTTAATTTTATGTTTATGTTGTGTCGCACTGAGCTAGATCGTTGATCTAGGAACTCGCGACAAAGCAGGCTAATTTTTTGGAGGAGCTTCTCAACGAAGGGTCGAATAACTCGACCTATTCGGAGATTTTTAAAACTTCTCGATAGCGTGCTCGCTTATCGATATGCTCCGTTCAGTGGCTCGATAGCAAGTAACGGACGAGCACGAGTTGCCAAAAAGTGTGCGCGTGAGAGGCGGAATCCTTCGTCGCGTGGCGCTGCCGTGGCGTCTCTCGTCCGTCTTTGTTTAATTTCTAATTGTCGTACCTTCTCTATGCCTGGGCGTTGAACTTGGCTTGTTCGAACTCGAACGTTACTTTATCGTTCGCGTGACTTTACAGAAAACCTCGAGAACCGTGTTTTTCTGTCCTCTAATGTTTCGAATAGCGGACGCGTCGACCTAGAATCGTCCTGGTCGGTCGCGTAACCGAAAACAAACCGGGTAACGAATTATTTCGGATTTTAATTAACTATCGCATTTTAATCGATATTTAAACAAAGACCGTGTTGTGTACACTGTTGCAGGTTGCGGTAACTGTAGAAAGACTCGCGTGGCGGTAAGCATGGATCCAGCAGTTTGTCCGCGCGATCAAGGTATTCATATGGAAATACACCCTTCCGCGTCAATAAATAGAAATCTTCGATGGATAATGTTTCAAATTGAGATCGTAAAATTTTTAATTTATCTGTGCTAAGAAAAGATGCTAATTTGTCGAGACTGGTATTTAAAAATTTGTATGAATCGATGAATCGCAATTTAATACAATTTCGTGAGTCTGATTCTTCATTCGTATCTTCGACATTTTTCGTAAATGAAATAAACTTTTCTTTAGTAATGGGTAATACAGTAATGTGTCCTTCGAAAGCTGTAGCTATTTCTTCGATAATAAAATGGGAATCGTAGCCGGATAAATTATGAAAAACTATGGGGTTATAAACGCATTTTCTATCATTTAAATTGCACTCTGAATGTGCTGGGCCTCTGAACTGCCCTGATAGATGGCAATGATCGCGGACTCGTATATCTGTAGCCTCGAGTGATTCTTCACAAATATGACAGTGTATCGGATTGCGAAATACCGACAACTGCTGAGTTGTTAAATCTAGCATGGGTGTGTTCTTTGCCAGAATGGGTTTAACAAAATTCGCAAAATTTTTCAACTCTTTGACAAACCATGAAACGCAATCCGCGTTGCGATGACATCGATACGTTCACAGCGATGCATCGTACGGGCAATGTATATAATAACCAATACTATGTACCTCATGTTTCTGGTACATGCACAATTTGCGGTTCTCCGCATCCTTTTGGGTGTCCACCGTTTTTGCAAGACACACTCCAGATCGGCATATATTACGAAGGGGAACCGTTCCTTCCTACCGCGATTGTCGAAACTGAGCCATTTATTGTCCTGGCTGGGCAACAGGATAGCGCAGTTGTTTATCTCGCGGCAGTCAATTGTGTGGGTGTCCAACTTCTCGGCAGAGCGAAAATAGTGCATACATCTGCAAAACCAAACAAAAATTTTTATTCATTCTTTTTTCATTGGGAACATTTCATAAATTTCTATACGTACCGGTCCCAGAAGTATTTTTTTCTTTTGTGTCTGCTCAACTGCGCGCCCACTAGTCGGGATAAGTCTTTGATCCAGACAAAATGTCCTACATCGCTGCCTCCCTGTTCCGGCGTATAGAGCAGGTTGGCACGTCGATCCCTCTTTTGGCTGGTGAGACCCAGTGGAAAGACTTTTGGTCCATTCTTCTCCATCGAGAAGCTGTAGACGTTTATCGAGATGTTGTTCTGCAGCTCAAATTTTTCAATTTGCTCCAGGGACATTGGGAACTCAATGCCATGGAGATTTAGGACCGATGTATATTGCGGGTATGAACCTGGACGTTCAGGATATTTTTAGCTGGATGTAGAGCTGCGACAACTGCCCACGCGAAACATGTGTTGTCTGAGGAATGTATGTTTATTGTTGCCCTCTTCAGCATGATTTCTCGCGGCAGCTTGAAGTGACACCCCGCGCGGAGTGGATTATACTTGTTCACGTTAATCGTCAAATTAAGGATTTGTATCAGCGCCCATCCGCTGTCACGTTCCTGGAATTCTTCCAGTGTTGCCAGGATGGGTTCAGTGATGTATTGTTGGTACCACTCGTGCAGATCAGATGCGTGAAAGCGTTCGCGGTTTCTCATGTTGATGCTTTTGCGCGCGCGTTTGTCACCCGCTACAAATTCACCATTAAATACTGTGTTCACTTTGAGATTATGCTTCTTCAAAGCGTCTCGCACATGCTCCATCACAATGGTCTCTGCATCCTGGAGGAAGTTGCGCGGTTCGATATAATTCGAATTTAGGACGGCACCAGTTAATACGCGATTATCAAACGAAGTGTCTATTTCGAGCCACAAAAGTCCTCTGCTAGAATGTCCAGCACCTTCGCGTACGAAACGACCGCGCAACGTATGTTTCAGTCCTTCGAGTCGCGCGATTCGAGCAACCAACGATTGGTGAACGCCGATCGATAATCGCGGAGTTTCACTCGGCTGTGTTCTTCTAAAGATTCGATACACTCGTTGCACAGTTCTTCCCACGCGAGGTACTCTCCCGTGAAATCAATCATTCAGATCGATCCAACAATTGACCTTCTACTCTCGCGAATTCTTCCATGGTTGAAAATGGAATATAAATGTATCGTATTTTCCATGCAACGTGTTACAACTATTTGAGACTACGCGCAGTTTAGAGCGTGTTTTTATACCACCACGCCCATTTGGTATCTTTGCCAAACTCTTACGGTTGTCCTCGAATGCATTGCATGCAAAAATGACAATCCGTCCCAACATGGTTCTATGCAGTTTCTGCTTATATCGTATAATTCTGTCCCGTGATTCATGCATATGATGAATTAGTGTGCAAGATCGTTCAACACTGTCTCTGCTGATTCCGCATAATTCTAAGATTCGACGCTTCCCCAGATATTATATTACATTCAACACGTGTCGAGACTTTTATCCTTGAAGGTAAATTTATTTTATACATACCTATCACAAAAGTATTTTCGACTATTATGTTTACTCAATTGCGTGCTCACGAGACGAGATAAATTCTTGATCCATGCGAAATGTCCCATGTCGTGTGCTCCTTCTAAATAAAACAAACTGACATGCCTCTCCATCGTCTTATCGGCGACTCGATAAAACTAATGTTTTGTAATCATTTGTTGCTTTAATAAATATATCATATTTTAAAGGCATCTAATTTCTTTTCCCGCGCCCATAATGCTCGTCAATGTTATACGTTCTGCTGAGCCTACATTTTTGCACGTGTACATGGTAATATAAATGTTATTTGCAATCATTGCACTTTTCGCAGAAGAAGAAGAACATGTGACATAAAAAATTCGCATGATACACATGATTTCGGTCGATTCGTACCGCGAATGCGATGTCATAGAATTTGCACGTTTGGACGTGTTCAAGGTAATCTAAAAACGCTTTTGCAAAAGTTGCACTTTTCGCAGAAGAACACGTGACATAAAAATTCCTCTCCCCGCACTTCGCTGCCCTTGATGCATCGTTACACTTTTTTATGTGCTGCACACTCGTTTTGATAGTATCGTCGTCGCCGTCGTTGTGAAACGTTATCTATTGGATTCTACAAACATGAATTACTACATTTCTCGCGAAACGGCGTGCATAAGTCGCGAGTAAGTGTTATTATCATCATTTCCTTAGCGTTATTACTTACCTTTCATTCTTTACATACTTTTTCTATATGTTACGATAGCAATAAACAACGTTCGACGCCTTATATACTGGGGAGGAGGTTTGCCCTCACATCCACGGCATACAAGTACCTGGATATTAGAATCGCGGTAGGACCTGTGTCCGCTGTGGAAATTATTCTTGGCGATACTCGAGGAAATGTGTTGTTGTTGCCACACTCGACATGGGCGACATTGATCCAGAAACGCGAGGATATCGAACATGTAAAATCAGCACCTTCTCCAACGTCATTAACGATTTGTGATTTGGTGCTTATGGTTGTTACAATGCGTGGCATGAACCTTGTGCAAATGAAATTGTATGATGCCTGCATGTATATGAAACCATCGACTGTATTATTTTTATTCGAACTGGAACTGTGTGTCGAGCACGCGTATTCGTGGCTGTGTCAAAATACGCACTATGTCAGCGAGAAATATAAACAATTTGTAACGATATTAAAACGGAACAGTATTGCGCATAAACATGAGGCCGTCAAAATCCTTCATGAATATTATGATAAAAATTCTCCTGCGGATTGCGAGCTGTTGACATTTGCAGTGGATAATATGTTATACGATGCTATTAATAATTAAATAATTTTTTATATACAATATATTATCATTTAAAACATATATTATTTCTCTAATTTTATTTCACCCGTCTTCCACCATCTCTCTCCTCGCCACCTAATTCTAAGATGCAACGTTTCAAAAGTCTTATATTTCATTCGGGCGGCGGCATTGATTCGCTACATATTGAATCGCGCAATATTACTGCAGGGATTATCTTGTAGATTGCGAACTGTTAGCGTGCGCCATCAATGATATTGTAGTTGATGCTCGTAAGAAAAAACATAACAATATATTATCATTTAAAACATATATTATTTCTCCATTTTTATCCCTCTTCCACCATCTCTCTCCTCGCCACCTAATTCTAAGAGTCAACGTTTCAAAAGTCTCATATTTCATTCGGGCGTTCTTCATGCAGCTAAATGATGTCATTCGGTGCGTCTGCTCGAGGGGGTTCAAATTACATGCAATCGCGCGATACGCTGCGACGTTAAGATTGAAATAAACATTTTGAAAAATGATTTGCTTCAGAATAAATATAATTGTAAATATTGCATATCAATGTCATTTTCTCCGATCGATGCGGCATTGATTCGCTACATATCGATTCGCGCGGGGATGGACCAAGGTTGTCCCTCCCTTCGAAAAAAAAAAAAATTTCCGGTGGTGAATCGGAGTCTGAAAAAAATTTCGGGGATCATTCCCTCCGTCTGAAAAAATTTCCGACGGTGGTACAGGTCTGGAGAGGTCTCCGCGGCGGCTCGGTCTGGACTAATACCCTCCACGATTGTGCCACCCCCCACTCTTCGGGTTGTGCGCGCGCAACCTATTTTCCACCCCCAGCAGGCCCCCACGCCCTTCAGAAGTGGGTCAGGTCTGGAGTGGTCTCCTCTCCGGCTCGGTCCGGAACGATCCCCTCCACTATTGCGCCATCCCCCATTCCTCGGCTTGTTCGCGCGCAACCTATTTTCCATTCCCCGCAGGCCCCGCTCCGAACTCCCCGCGCGCCCCAACTCCTTCCGCGACCCGCGCCCCCCTCATTGCCCCATGGGTTAGAACCCGCCACATTATACTACTTAACTAACTAACTGCAAGCAATCTATCTAACTGCAAGCTAACTATCTAACTGACAAACTAACTCACTAACTGACAAACTAACAAACCAACTGCAAACTAACTAACTAACTGACAAACTAACTAACTAACTGAAAACTAACTAACTAACCGACAAACTAACTAGCAAACTGCAAACTAACTAACTAATTTACAAACTAACTAACTAACTTAAATCTAACTAAATAACGGCAATCTATCTAACTAAATGCAAGCTAGCTAACTATCTGCAAACAATCTAACTAACTGCAAACTAACTAACTAACTGCAAACTAATTAACTAACTGACAAACTAACTAACTAACTGTCAAAGTAACTAACTAACTAACTACCAAGCTAACTAAAAAACTGCAAACTAACTAACTACCTGCAAACAATCTAACTATCTGCAAACTAACTAACTAACTGCAAACTAACTAACTAAGTGACAAACGAAATAACTAACTGACAAACAAAATAAAAAACTGCAAACTTGCAAACTATCTGCAAACAATCTAACTAACTGCAAACGAACTTACTAACTGCAAACCAACAAACTAACTGCAAAATAACTAACTAACTGACAAACTAACTAACTAACGCCAAACTAAGTAACTAACTGACAAACTGACTAAATTACTCCAAACTGCCTAACTAACTGAAAACTAGCTAACTATCTGCAAACAATCTAGCTAACTACTAGCCATCTAACTAATTGCGAGCAATCTAACTGACTGCAAACTAACTACCTAACTGCAAACAATCTAACTAACAGCAGACTAACTAACTAACTGAACAACTAACTAACTAACTAACAAACTAACTAACTAACTGCAAACTAACTAACTAACTGCAAACTAACTAACTAACTTACAAACTAACTAACTATCTGAAAACTAACTAACTAACTGACAAACTAACTAACTGACTGCAAACTTACTAGCTAACTTTCAAACAAACTAACTGACTGCAAACTAACTAATTAACTGCAAAATATCTAACTAACAGCAAGCAATCTAACTGACTGCAAACGAACTGACTAACTGCAACAATCTAACAAACAGCATGCAATCTAACGAAATGCAAACTAACTGACTGTCTGACAATCTAACTAACTATCAGACAAACTAACTAACTAACTGCTAGCTAGATTACTAACTGTAAACAAACTAACTAACTGACAATAGAACTAATTTAACGCAAACCAACTAAATAACTGCATAACATTTAACTAACCGCAATCTAGCTAACTAACTGCAAACAATCTAACTAACTGAAAGCTATCGTACTAACTGACAAACTAACTAACTAAATAACTGCAAACTATCTAACTAACTGCAAACTTACTAACTAACTGACAAAATAAATAACTAACTTTTAACAGACTAACTAACTGCAAACCAACTAACTAACATACAAACTAACTGATATAATGCAACCCAACTAACTAAGTGACAAACTAACTATCTAACTGACAAACTAACAAACTAACTGACAAACTAACTAAACAACTGCAAACTGTCTAACTAACTGCAAACTAGCTAACTATCTGCAAAGAATTTGACTAACTGCAAACTAACTAACTAACTGCAAACTAACAAACTAACTGAAAAACTAACTAAACAACTGTAAACTGTGTATCTAACTGCAAACTAACTAACTAACTGAAAAATAACTAACTAACTGAGAAACTAACTAACTAATTGCAAACTAACTGACTAAATCACAAACTAAATAACTAAATGCTAACAAAGTAACTAACTGCAAACTAACTAACCAACTAACAGACAAAGTAACTAATTTACTGCAAACTAACTAACTAACTGACCAGCTAACTATCTAACTGACAAACTATCTAAATAACTACAAACTATGTAACTAACAGCAAGCAATCTAACTAACTGCAAGCTAGATAACTAACTGTATACAAGCTAACTAACTGACACTCGAACTAATTCACTGCAAACTAACTAACTAATTTACAAACTAACTAACCTACTGCAAAACAACTAACTAACTGCAAAACTAACTAACTAACTGCAAACTAACTAACTAACTGACAAAGTAACTAACTAACTGCAAACTAACTGATTAACTTACAAACTAACGAACGAACTGCAAACTAACTGAATGACTGCAAAATATCTAACTAACTTCACCTAGATAACTTACTGCAAACAATCTAACTTACTGCAAACTAACTAATTTACTGCAAACTAACTAACTAACTATAAATTAAGTAACTAACAGACAAACTAACTACTTAACTTCAAACTAACTAAATAACTGCAAACTAACTAACTAACTGCAAATTAACCAATTTACTACAAACTAACTAACTAACTGCAAACTAACTAACTAACTGACAAACTAACTGACTAACTGCAAACAAACTAACTAAAAACTGCAAACTTGCAAACTATCTGCAAACTAACTAACTAAATTGCAAACTAACTTACTAACTGCAAACTAACAAACTAACTTAATAACTGCAAAATATCTAACTATCTGACAAACTAAATAACTTACTGTTTAACAAACCAACTAACTGTAAAGTGACTAAATATCTGCAAAATATCTAACTAACTGCAAACTAGCTAACTAACTGACAAACTAACTAACTAACTGATAAACTAACTAAAAAACTACAAACTATCTAACAAACTACAAACTTGCTAACTAACTGCAAACAATCTAACTAACTGACAAACTGACTAACTAACTGACAAAATGACTAACTAACTGACAAAATAACTTACTATCTGCAAACTAACTAACTAACTAACTGCAATCTAACTAAATAACTGACAAACTAACTAATGTAATGCAAACTCACTAATTAACAGACAAACTATGTAACTAACTGGAAACTAACTATCTAACTGATTCACTAACTAACTAACAGCAAACTAGCTAACTATCTGCAAACAATATAACTAACGGCAAACTAACTAACTAACTGCAAGCAATCATACTAACTGCAAACTAACTAACTAACCGGCAAACAATCTAACTAAGTACAAACTAACTGTCTAACTGGCAAACAATCTATCTAACAGCAATCTAACTAACCAACTGAAAAACTAACTAAATAACTGCAAAATGTCTAACTAACTGAAAACTAGTTAACAATCTGCAAAGAATCTAACTAACTGCAAACTAACTAACTAACTACAAACTAACTAACTAACTGCTAACAATCTCTCTAGCTGCAAACTAGCTAACTAACTGCGAACAATCTAAATAACTGCAAACTAACTGACTAACTGCAAACTAACTATCTGACTGACAAACTAACTAACTAACTGACAAACTAACCAAATAACTGCAAACTGTCTAACTAACTGCAAACTAGCTAACTATCTGCAAAGAATCTAACTAACTGCAAACTAACTAACTAACTGAAAACTAACTAACTAACTGAAAACTAACTAACTAACTGAAAACTAACTAACTAACTGACAAACTAACTAAAAAACTACAAACTATCTAACTAACTGCAAACTAGCTACCTATCTGCAAACGGTCTAACTAACTACAAACTATCTAACTAAATAACTAATCATGCTAACAAGCCAGATAACTAACTGCAAACTAACTAACTAACTGACAATCGAACTAATTTACTGCAAACTAACTAACTAACTGTGGCTAACTATCTAACTGCAAACTATCTAACTAACTACAAACTATGTAACTAACAGCAAACTAATCTAACTAACTGCAAGCTAGATAACTAACTGTATACAAGCTAACTAACTGACACTCGAACTAATTCACTGCAAACTAACTAACTAACTACAAACTAACTAACTTAACTGCAAAACTATCTAACTTACTGTAAAACTAACTAACTATCTGCAAACTAACTAACTAACTTGCATAGTAACTTACTAACTGCAAAAAACTAACTAAATAACTGAAAACTAGGTAACTATATGCAAACAGTATAACTACCTTAAAACTAGCTAACTAACTGCAAACAAAATAACTAACAGCAAACTAACTAACAAACTGAAAAACTAACTAAGTTACTGCAAAATGTAACTAACTAACTGACAAACTAACTAAGAGACAAACTAGCTAACTATCTGCAAACAACCTAACTAACTGCAAACTAACAAACTAACTGCAAAGAATCTAACTAACTGCAAACTAACTTACTAACTGCAAACAATCTAACTAACTGCAAACTAACTAACTAACTGCAAACTAACTAACCAACTGACAAACTAACTAACTAACTGCAAACTAACTAACTAACTGCAAACTAACTAAATAACTGCAAATTAACTAACTAACTGCAAACTAATTAACTAACTGCAAACTAACTAACTAACTGACAAAGAACTGTTTAACAAACTAACTAACTAACTGCAAGCAATCTAACTAACTGCAAAATATCTAACTAACTGCAATCTAGCTTACAAACTGCAAACATTAACTAACTAACTGATAACTAACTGCAAACAAACTACAAACTAACTAACTAACTAACTGCAAACAATCTAACTGACTGCAATCTAACTAACAATCTGACAAAATAACTAATTTACGGCAAAATAACTGGCTAACTGCAAACTAACTAACTATCTGCAAACTAAATAACTAACTTACAAACTAACTTACTAACTGACAAACTAACTAATGTAATGCAAACTCACTAATTAACTGGCAAACTGTGTAACTAACTGGGAACAAACTAACTAACTGCAAACTATCTATCTAACTGACAAACTATCTAACAAACTAACTAACTGCAAACTAACTAACTTACTGCAAACTATCTAACTAACTGCAAACTAACTAACCTACTGCAAAAACAATCTAACTGCAAACTAACTAACTAACTGCAAACTAACAAACTAACAGAAAAACTAACTAAACTAACTGACAAACTGACTAACTAACTGCAAACTAACTAACTAACTGAAAACTAACTAACTAACTGCAAACTAACTAACTAATTGCAAACTAACTAACTAAATGTCAAACTAACTAAACAACTGCAAACCAGCTAACTAACTGCAATCTAACTAACTAACTAACAGACAAAGTAACTAATATACTGATAACTAACTAACTAACTGACAAACTAACCAACTAACTGACAAATTAACTAATAAACAGCAAACAATCTAACTAACTGCAAAAAATCTAACTAACCTCAAACTAACTAACTTGCAAACTAATCTAACTAACTGACAAACTAACTAACTAACTGGACAAACTAACTAACTAAACTGCAAACAACTAACTAACTGCAAACTAACTAACTAACTGCAAACTAACTAACTAACTGACAAACTAAAACTAACTAACTGCAAACTAACTAAATCTGCAAACTAACTAACTAACTACAAACTAACTAACTAACTGGCAACTAACTCACTAACTAACTGATCAAACTAACTAACTAAATGACAAACTAGCTTACTAACTGACAAACTAACTAACTTACTGCAAACTAACTAAATATACTGCAAACAACCAACTAACTCACAAACTAACTAACTAACTGACAAACTAACTAACTAACTGCAATCTAAATCCTAACTAACTGCATAACAACTAACTAACTGCAAATAACAACTAACTAACTGATAAACGAACTAACTAAATGCAAATAAACTAACTAACTGCAAACTAACTAACTAACTGCAAACTAACTAACTAACTGCAAACTAACTAACTAACTGACAAACTAACTAACTAACTGCAAACTAACTAACTAACTGCAAACTAACTAACTAACTGCAAACAATCTAACTAACTGCAAACTAACTAACTAACTGCAAACTAACTAACTAACTGCAAACTAACTAACTAACTGACAAACTAACTAACTAACTGCAAACTAACTAACTAACTGCAAACTAACTAACTAACTGCAAACTAACTAACTAACTGACAAACTAACTAACTAACTGACAAACTAACTAACTAACTGCAAACAATCTAACTAACTGCAAACTAACTAACTAACTGCAAACTAACTAACTAACTGACAAACTAACTAACTAACTGCAAACTAACTAACTAACTAACTGCAAACTAACTAAATAACTGACAAACTAACTAACTAACTGCAAACTAACTAACTAACTGCAAACTAACTAACTAACTGACAAACTAACTTACTAACTGACAAACTAACTAACTAACTGCAAACTAACTAACTAACTGCAAACAATCTAACTAACTGCAAACTAACGAGCTAACTGTCAAACTAACTATTATACTGCAAACTAACTAAATAACTGCAAAATATCTAAGTAACTGCAAACTAACTAACTAACTGACAAACTAACTATCTAACTGCAACTAACTAACTAACTGCAACCTACCTAACTAACTGCAAAACTAACTAACTGACAAACAACTAACTGCAAACTAACTAACTAACTGACAAACTAACTAACTAACTGCAAACTAACTAACTAACTGACAAACTAAGTAACTAACTGACAAACTAACTAACTAACTGCAAACAATCTAACTAACTGCAAACTAACTAACTAACTGACAAACTAACTATCTAACTGACAAACTAACTAACTAACTGACAAACTAACTAACTAACTGCAAACTAACTAACTAACTTACAAACTAACTAACTAACTGCAAACTAACTAACTAACTGACAAACTAACTAACTAACTGCAAACTAACTAACTAACTGCAAACTAACTAACTAACTTACAAATTAACTAACTAACTGCAAACTAACTAACTAACTGACAAATAAACTAAACTAACTGCAAACTAACTAACTATCTTACAAACTAACTAACTGACAAATTAACTAACTAACTGCAAACAATCTAACAAACAGCAAAATAACTAACTAACTGCAAGCAATCTAACTAACTGCAAACTTACTAACTATCTGACAAACTAACTAACTAACTGCAAAATAACTAACTAACTGACAAGCTAAATAACTAACTGCTAACAAACTGACTAACTTACAAACTAACTAATATAATGCAAACTAACTAACTAACTAACTTACAAACTAACTAAATAAATGACAATCTAACTAAATAACTGCAAACTAACTAAATAACTGCAAACTAGCTAACTAACTGCAAACCATCTAACTAGCTGCAAACTAACTAACTAACGGAAAAGCAAACTAACTACTGCAAACTAACTAACTAACTGCAAACTAACTAACTAACTGACAAACAAACTAACTAACCTTGCAAACAATCTAACTGACAAACTAACTTACTAACTGACAAACTAACAAACTAACTGTAAACTAACTAACTGCAAAATAACTAACTAACTGAGAAACTAACTAACTAACTGCAAACTGACTAACTAACTGACAAACTAAATCACTAACTGCAAACAAACTAAATAACTTACAAAAGTAACTAATATAATGCAAACTAATTAACAAACTGACAAACTAACTATCTAACTGACAAACTAACTAAATAACTGCGAACTGTCTAACTAACTGTATACTAGCTAACTAGCTGCAAACAATCTAACTAACTTCAAACTAGCTAACTAACTGAAAACTAACTAACTAACTGCAAACTAACTAACTAATTGCAAACAGTCTAACTTAACTGTAAACTAACTAAATAACTGCAATCTAACTAACTAACTGACAAACTAGCTAACTAACTAACTGACAAAGTAACTCATTTACTGCAAACTAACTAAACTAACTACAAAAAGTAACTAATATAATGCAAACTAATTAACAAACTGACAAACTAACTATCTAACTGACAAACTAACTAACTATCTGACGAACAAACTGTCTAACTGAAACTCACTAACTAACTGACAAACTAACTAAATAACTGCAAACTGACTATCTAATTGTATACTAGCTAACTTACTGCAAACAATCTAACTAACTGACAAACAAACTAATTTACAGCAAAATAACTAACTAACTGCAAACTAACTAACTAACTGCAAACAGACTAACTAACTGCAAACTAACTAACTAACTGACAACCTAACTAAATAACTGCAAACAATCTAACTAACTGCAACTAACTAAACGAACTAACTGACAAACCAACTTACTAACTGACAAGCTGACTATCTAACAGACAATCTAACTAACTAACTGACAAACTAGCTAACTAACTAACTGACAACGTAACTAATTTACTGGAAACTAACTAACTAACCGCAAAAAACTAACTAGCTGACAAAGTAACTATCTAACTGCAAACTAAGTAACTAACTGCAAACAATCTAACTAACTGCAAACTAACTAACTAACCGGCAAACTAACTTACTAACTGACAAACTAACTAACTAACTGCAAACTAACTAACTGTCTGAGAATCTAACTAACTAAGAGACAAACTAACTAACTAACTGCAAAAAGCTAACTAACTGACAAACTAAACATCTAACTGACAAACTAACTATCTAACTGACATACTAACTAACTAACTGACATACTAACTAAATAACAACAAACTGTCAAACTAACTGCAAACAAGCTAGCTAATCTGCAAACAATCTAACTAACTTACAAACTAACTAATATAATGAAATCTAACTAACTAACTGATAAATCTAACTAACTATGCAAATGACAAACTAAATAACTAACTGCTAACAAACTAACTAACGGACTGACTAAATAACTAACTGATAACAAACAAACTAAATGCAAACTAACTAACTAACATACAAACTAACTAATATAATGCAAACTAACTATCTTACTGCAAACGAACTAACTGACTGACAACCTAACTAAATAACTGCAAACAATCTAACTAACTGCAAACAATCTAGCTAACTGTAAACTAACTATCTAACTGACAAACTAACTATCTAACTGACAAACTAACTAACTAACTGACAAACTAAATAACTAACTGCAAACAAACTAACTAACTTACAAACTAACTAATATAATGCAAACTAACTAACGAACTGAAAAACTAACTATCTAACTGACAAACTAACTAACTATCTGACGAACAAGCTAACTATCATTGCAAACACACTAACTAACTGACAAACTAACTAAATAACTGCAAACTGACTATCTAATTGTATACTAGCTAACTTACTGCAAACAATCTAACTAACTGACAAACAAACTAATTTACAGCAAAATAACTAACTAACTGCAAACTAACTAACTAACTGCAAACAGACTAACTAACTGCAAACTAACTAACTAACTGACAAACTAACTAAAAAACTGCAAACATGCTAACTAACTGCAAACTAACTAACTAACTGACAAACCAACTTACTAACTGACAAGCTGACTATCTAACTGATAAACTAACTAACTAACTGCAAACCAACTAACTAACTAACTAACTGACAAAGTAACTAATATACTGCAAACTATCTAACTAACTGCAAACTAACTAACTAACCTCAAAAAACTAACTAGCTGACAAAGTAACTATCTAACTGCAAACTAAGTAACTAACTGCAAACAATCTAACTAACTGCAAACTAACTAACTAACTGGCAAACTAACTTACTAACTGACAAACTAACTAACTAACTGCAAACTAACTAACTGTCTGAGAATCTAACTAACTAAGAGACAAACTAACTAACTAACTGCAAAAAGCTAACTAACTGACAAACTAAACATCTAACTGACAAACTAACTATCTAACTGACATACTAACTAACTAACTGACATACTAACTAAATAACAACAAACTGTCAAACTAACTGCAAACAAGCTAGCTATCTGCAAACAATCTAACTAACTTACAAACTAACTAATATAATGAAATCTAACTAACTAACTGATAAACTGACTATGCAAATGACAAACTAAATAACTAACTGCTAACAAACTAACTAACGGACTGACTAAATAACTAACTGATAACAAACAAACTAAATGCAAACTAACTAACTAACATACAAACTAACTAATATAATGCAAACTAACTATCTAACTGCAAACGAACTAACTGACTGACAACCTAACTAAATAACTGCAAACAATCTAACTAACTGCAAACAATCTAGCTAACTGTAAACTAACTATCTAACTGACAAACTAACTAACTAACTGACAAACTAAATAACTAACTGCAAACAAACTAACTAACTTACAAACTAACTAATATAATGCAAACTAACTAACGAACTGAAAAACTAACTAAATAACTGCAAACTATCTAACTAACTGCAAACAAGCTAACTATCTGCAAACAATCTAACTAACTGCAAACTAACGAACTAACTGACAAACTAACTAAATTGCTGCAAACTATCTAACTAAATGCAAGCTGGCTAACTATCTGGAAACAATCTAACTAACTGCAAACTAACTAATTAACTGCAAACTAGCTAACTAACTGCAAGCAATCGAACTGACTGCAAACGAACTAACTAACTGCAAACAATCTAACTATCCGTAAGCAATCTAACTTACTGCAAACTAACTAGCTATCTGCAAACAATCTAACTAACTGCAAACTAACTAACGAACTTCAAACTAACAAACTAACTGACAAACTAAATAAAAAACTGCAAACTTGCAAACCATCGGCAAACAATCTAACTAACTTACAAACTAACTAATATAATGAAAACTAACTAACTAACTGATAAACTAACTATGCCACTGACAAACTAAATAACTAACTGCTAACAAACAAACTAAATGCAAACTAACTAACTAACATACAAACTAACTAATATAATGCAAACTAAATTGTTAGAATATGGAGTGCTCAAATATTTATTTGAGAACCTCGTCTAACGGAGGTCCGGATCACGAGGGAATAGGGGGATGGAAAAGTAATTGTCACACGTTTGATTTTATTTTCGCGTCGTCGAAACAGGTCGACGACGCCGTTTATTTGCCTTTAAATTGGTGGTGTATGGCGGCTTCTCGCTTCACGCCGCTCTGAAACAAAAGAGACGGAACTAGGTGTAAATACACGGTAACGTTAGACACTCTATCCGTCTCGCTTTAATTCGTACGCGCTCCCGATTGTGCTTGTCGCACTCAGGAGCGGGAAACTCAGCCGCCGCGTTACGCAGCTAAGCTAGTGGACTGTATATGTATGTGTGCGTTCCCTTTAAACCGGGAAACAGCTGATTGCAGTTTTGGGGAAACGAGCCTCAACCTCGTTTCTTTCCCGACTGCTGGTTTCGACCATCGTAGGAGAGGGTAACGGATGGAGGTTGTAAGGCTGCAACCGTACCCGGTCCTTGGCCCTTTACCACCTTCTTACGTGCGTACGGGCACGGTGTGGTGCCGGTTTGCCAACGGCGCCCTTGGGTCGACTTACTATTGGGCCTGACACCACGTTGCTTAATTAATCAACGTGCTATGGAGGTTCACGGGATGGGGTTGCTTTTCAACCCGTTCCGTATTGAACGTCCTGTACAAGTTCACGGTATAGGATTGTCTTCCAATCCGTTCGGTATTGAACTTCCTGTACAAGTTCACGGTATAGGATTGTCCTTCCAATCCTTTCAGTATTTGAGCTTCCTGTACAAGTTCACGGTATAGGATTGTCCTTCCAATCCTTTCCGTATTTGAACTTCCTGTACAAGTTCACGTTTACAGCTGTTTTTAAATAATTAACGGGTTGGGGAGGTTCACGGTATAAGATTGTTTACAAATTCGTCGAAAAGTTCGAGTGACTCGAAACTATTCGAACTTCTTGGAAGTTACGGGGAGCGGATCGTATTCCCATCTGCTCACGGCCGATTCCGAATTAGGAGTGACGATCCAGCACGGTTAGTCAAATTCGGAGGGGTGAATCTCCGACTAGCGGCGCTGTAGACGAATTTGAATTCGTCTTTGTCCAACTTATTATTGTCGTACCTTCTCTTTCAACACGCGCCGAGACGTTAGCTCGGAATCACGCGTAGTTTTCGTCGATCGCGTGATGTTTCGAAGAAATCCGTATTTGACAGTTTTTATAACCTGTCTTGTTTTCGCCTAGCGGACACGAGAGCCGAACGTTCTCGAGTATGTTACAAACGCAGAAAAACAATACCGGGTGACGAATATTATTCTACTATTCTTTTATGCTTCGAATTAACGCGATATTTAAACATAAATAACTAACTGACAAACTAACTATCTAACTGACAATCTAACTAACTAACTGAAATTCTAACTAAATAACTGCAAACTATCTAACTAACTGCAAACTAGCTAACTATCTGTAAACAATCTAATTAACGGCAATCTAACTAACTAACTACAAACTAACTAACTAACTGACAATCTAACTAACTAATTGACAAACTAACTAACTAACTGCACACTGATTAACTAACTGCAATCTAATTAACTAACTGACAAACTAAATAACTAACTGCAAACAAACTAACTGACTTACAAACTAACTAATATAATGCAAACTAACTAACGAACTGACAAACTAACTAAATAACTGCAAACAATCTAACTACCTGCAAGCAATCTAACTGACTGCAAACTAACTAACTAACTGCAAACTATCTAACTAACTGCAAACTAACTAACTAACTGACAAACTAACTAACTATCTGACAATCTAACTAACTAACTGACAAACTAACTAACTAACTGCACACTGATTAACTAACTGCAAACTAATTAACTAACTGACAAACTAAATAACTAACTGCAAACAAACTAACTGACTTACAAACTAACTAATATAATGCAAACTAACTAACGAACTGACAAACTAACTAAATAACTGCAAAATGTCTAACTAACTGAAAACTAGCTTACTATCTGCAAAGAATCTAACTAACTGCAAACTAAATAACTAACTAGAAACTAACTAACTAACTGACAAACTAACTAACTAACTGCAAACAATCTGTCTAACTGCAAACTAGCTAACTAACTGCAAACAATCTAAATAACTGCAAACTAACTGACTAACTGCAAACTAACTATCCAACTGACAAAATAACTAACTAACTGACAATCTAACTAAATAACTGCAAACTATCTAACTTACTGCAAACTAGCTAACTATCTGTAAACAGTCTAATTAACGGCAAACTAACTAACTAACTGCAAGCAATCATACTAACTGCAAACTAACTAACTAACCGGCAAACAATCTAATTCAACTGCAAACCAACTGCTATCTAACTGGCAAACTAACTAACTAACTGACAAACGAACTAACTAACTGCAAACTAACTAACTAACTTACGAACTAACTAATATAAGGCAAACTAACTGACTAACTGACTAACAAACTATCTAACTGACAAACTAACTAACTAACATACAAACTAACTAATATAATGCAAACTAACTAACAGCAAACTAACTAACTAACGTACAAACTAACTAATATAATGCAAACTAACTAACTAACTTACTAACAAACTATCTAACTGACAAACTAACTAACTAACTGACAAAATAACTAAATGACGGCAAACTGTCTAACTAACTGCAAACAAGCTAACTATCTGCAAACAATCTAACTAACTGTATACTAACTAACTAATTGCAAACTAACTAACTAACTGACAAACTAAATAAAAAACTGCAAACTAGCTAACTATATGCAAACAATCTAACTAACTGCATACTAAATAACTAACTGACATACCTACTAACTAACTGACAAAATAACTATCTAACTGCAAACTAACTAACTAACTGACAAACTAACTAACTAACTGCATACTAAATAACTAACTGACATACCTACTAACTAACTGACAATCTAACTAAATAACTTCAAACTATCTAACTAAATGCAAGCTAGCTAACAATCTGCAAACTAGCTAACTAACTGCAAAGAACCTAACAAACTGCAAAGTAACTAACTAACTGCAAGCAATCATACTAACTGCAAACTAGCTAACTGTCTACAAACAATCTATACAATTGCAAACTATCTAACTAACTGCAAACTAGCTAACCATCTGCAAACAATCAAACTAACTGCAAACTAGCTAACTAACTGCAAGCAATCTAACTAACAGCAAACTGACTAACTATTATAATGCAAACTATCTAACTAACTAACAAACTAACTATCTAACTGATAAACTAACCAACTAAATTAAAAACTAAATAACTAATTGCAAACAACAACTAACTGACAAACAAAACTAACTAACTAAGAGACAAACTAACTAACTAACTGCAAAAAGCTAACCAACTGACAAACTAAACATCTAACTGACAAACTAACTATCTAACTGACAAACTATCTAACTAACTGACATACTAACTAAATAACAGCAAACTGTCTAGCTAACTGCACACAAGCTAACTATCTGCAAACAATCTAACTAACTTACAAACTAACTAACTAACTGAAAACCTAACTAACTAACTGACAAACTAAGTATGCAAATGACAAACTAAACTAACTAACTTTACTAAATAACAAACTAACTAACTGCAAACCTTAACTATGACTAACACTAACTAACAAACTTACCAAACCAATATAATGCAAACTAATTAACTAACTGGCAAACTAACTATCTGGACAACCAACCAACCTAACTGACAAACTACATAAATAACTGAAACTGTCTAACTAACTGCAAACTAGATAACTATCTGCAAACAATCTAACTAACTGCAAATAACTAACTAACTTCAAACTAACTATCTAACTGACAAACTAACTAACTACCTGACAAACTGGCTCACTACATGCAAACAATCTAACTAACTTACAAACTAACTAATATAATGAAAACTAACTAACTAACTGATAAACTAACTATGCCACTGACAAACTAAATAACTAACTGCTTACAAAAAAAACTAAATGCAAACTAACTAACTAACATACAAACTAACTAATTTAATGCAAACTAAATAACTAACTGACAAACTAACTATGTAACTGACATTCTAACTAACTTACTGACATTCTAACTAAATAACTGCTAACAAACTAACTAACTGCACACTAACTAACTAACTGAAAACTAAATAAATAACTGCAAACTGTCTAACTAACTGCAAACAATCTAACTATCTGCAAACTATCTAACTAACTTCAAACTAACTAACTAACTGACAAACTAAATAACTAACCTCAAACAAACTAACCTACTTACAAAAGTAATTAATATAATCCAAACTAACTAACTAACTGCAAACTAACAATCTAACAAACTAACTAACTAACACACAAACTAATTAAATAACTGCAAACTAACTACCTAACTGACAAACTAACTAAAAAACCGCAAACTATCTAACTAACTGCAAACAATCTAACTAACTGACAAACTAACTAACTAACTGCAAACTAACCAACTAACTGACAAACTAAGTAATGGACGCCAAACTAACTGACAAACTAACTAACTAACTGCAAACTAAATAACTAACTTACAATCTAACTAACTAACTGACAAATAACAAACTAAATGCAAACTAACTAACTAACTTACAAACTGACAAAATAACAGACAAACTAACTAAATAACTGCAAACAATCTAACTAACTGCAAACTATCTAACTAAATGCAAACAATCTAACTAACTCCAAACTATCTAACTAACTGACAAACTAACTAACTAACTGACAAACTGAGTAATTTATACCAAACTAACTAACTAAATGACAAACTAAGTAACTAACAGCAAACTAACTAACTAACTGACAAACTAAATTGCTAACTGCTAACAAACTAACTAACTGCAATCTAACTAACTAACTGCAAACTAACGAACTAACTTACAAACTAACTAATATAATGCAAACTAACCAACTAACTGACAAACTAACTATCTAAGTGACAAACTAACTAACTAACTGACAAACTAACTATCTAAGTGACAAACTAACTAACTAACTGACAAACTAAATAAATAACTGCAAACAATCTAACTAACTACAAGCTAACTAACTAACTGACAAACTAAATAACTAACCTCAAACAAACTGACGAGCTTACAAAAGTAACTAATATAATACAAACCAACTAACAAACTGGCTAACATACTAACTAACTGCAAACAAACTAACTAACTGACAAACTTACTAAATGGCAAACTAACTAACTAACTCCAAACTTACTAACTAACTGACAAACTTACTAAATGACAAACTAACTAACTAACTCCAAACTAACTAACTAACTGACAAACTAAATAGCTTACTGCTAACAAACTAACTAACTGCAATCTAACTAACTAACTAACTTGCAAAGAAACTAATATAATACAAACTAACTATCTAAGTGACAAACTAACTAACTAACTGACAAACTAAATAATTAACCTCAAACAAACTAACTAACTTACGAAAGTCACTAATATAATGCAAACCAACTAACAAACTGACATACTAGCTATCTGACTGACACAGTAACTAACTAACAGACAAACTAACTAAATAACTGAAATCTATCTAACTAACTGCAAACAATCTAACTAACTGACAAACTAACTAGTTAACTGCAAACTAACTAACTAACTGACAAACTAAATAACTAACCCCAAACAAACAAACTAACTTACAAAAAGTAAATAATATAATGCAAACCAGCTAACAACCTGACAAACTAACTATCCGACTGACAAACTAACTAACTAACAGACAAATTAACTAAATAACTGCAAACTAACTAACTAACTGACAAACTAAATAACTAACCTCAAACTAACTAACTAACTTACAAAAGTAACTAATATAATGCAAACGAACTAACAAACTGACAAACTAACTATCTGACTGACAAAGTAACTAACTAACAGACAAACTAACTAAATAACTGCAAACTGTCGAACTAACTGCAAATTAGTTAAATATCTGCAAACAATCTAACTAACTGCGAACTATCTAACTAACTGCAAGCAATCTAACTAACTGCAACCTAACTAACTAACTGACAAACTAACTAAAAAACTGCAAACTATCTAACTAACTGCAAACTAGCTAACTATCTGCAAACAATCTAACTAACTACAAACTAACTAACAAACTGCAAGCAATCTAAATAACTGCAAACTAACTAACTAACCGGCAAACAATCTAACTAACTGCAAACTAACTAACTATCTCACAGACTAACTAACTAAATGACAAACTGACTAACTACCTGACAAACTAACTAACTAACTGCAAACTAACTAACTAACTGACAAACGAACTAACTAACAGCAAACTAACTATCTAACTGACAAACAAACTAACTAACTGCAAAGTAACTAACTAACTTACACACAGACTAACTACCTGCCAACTATCTATCTAACTGCAAATTAGCTAACTAACTACAAACAATCTAACTAACTGCAAACTAACTATCCAACTGCAAACGCTCTAACGAACTCCAAACCAACTAACAAACTGCAAGCAACGTAAATAACTGCAATCTAACTAAGTAACTGACAAACTAACTAACTAACTGCAAACTAACTAAGTAATATAACAAGGCGGGATCTAACCCAGGGGGCAATGAGGGGGACGCGGGTCGCGGAAGTAGTGGCGGCTCGCGGGGTAGTGCGGCGCGGGGAAACTAGGGCGCGGGGCCTGCGGGGAATGGAAAATATTTTGCCCGCGAACAAGCCGAGGAGTGGGGGATGGCGCAATAGTGGAGGGGATCGTTCCGGACCGAGCCGGAGCGGAGACCACTCCAGACCTGACCCACATCTGAAGGGCGCGGGGGCCTGCTGTGGGTGGAAAATAGGTTGCGCGCGCACAAGCCGCGGAGTGGTGGATGGCTGAATCGTGGAGGGGATTAGTCCGGGCTGAGCCGTCGCGGAGACCGCTCCAGCCTGACCCACCGTCGGAAATTTTTCAGACGGGAGCGAGGCCTTTGGGGAGCCGAAAATTGGTTGCACGCGAACAAGCCGAGGAGTGGGGGGGTGGCACAATCGTGGAGGGTATTAGTCCTGACCGAGCCGCCGCGGAGACCTCTCCAGACCTGTACCACCGTCGGAAATTTTTTCAGACGGAGGGAATGATCCCCGAAATTTTTTTCAGACTCCGATTCACCACCGGAAATTTTTTTTTTCGAGGGGAGGGACAACCTTGGTCCATCCCTGCGCGAATCGATATGTAGCGAATCAATGCCGCATCGATCGGAGAAAATGACATTGATATGCAATATTTGCAATTGTATTTATTCTGAAGCAAATCATTTTTCAAAATGTTTATTTCAATCTTAACGTCGCAGCGTATCGCGCGATTGCATGTAATTTGAACCCCCTCGAGCAGACGCACCGAATGACATCATTTAGCTGCTTGAAGAACGCCCGAATGAAATATAAGACTTTTGAAACGTTGCCTCTTAGAATTAGGTGGCGAGGAGAGAGATGGTGGAAGACGGATAAAAATGGAGAAATAATATATGTTTTAAATGATAATATATTGTTATGTTTTTTCTTACGAGCATCAACTACAATATCATTGATGGCGCACGCTAACAGTTCGCAATCTACAAGATAATCCCTGCAGTAATATTGCGCGATTCAATATGTAGCGAATCAATATGTAGCGAATCAATGCGGCCGCCCGAATGAAATATAAGACTTTTGAAACGTTGCATCTTAGAATTAGGTGGCGAGGAGAGAGATGGTGGAAGACGGGTGAAATAAAATTGGAGAAATAATATATGTTTTAAATGATAATATATTGTATATATTTTTTATTTAATTATTAATAGCATCGTATAACATATTATCCACTGCAAATGTCAACAGCTCGCAATCCGCAGGAGAATTTTTATCATAATATTCATGAAGGATTTTGACGGCCTCATGTTTATGCGCAATACTGTTCCGTTTTAATATCGTTACAAATTGTTTATATTTCTCGCTGACATAGTGCGTATTTTGACACAGCCACGAATACGCGTGCTCGACACACAGTTCCAGTTCGAATAAAAATAATACAGTCGATGGTTTCATATACATGCAGGCATCATACTATTTCATTTGCACAAGGTTCATGCCACGCATTCTAACAACCGTAAGCACCAAATCACAAATCGTTAATGACGTTGGAGAAGGAGCTGATTTTACATGTTGTTCGATATCCTCGCGTTTCTGGATCAATGTCGCCCATGTCGAGTGTGGCAACAACAACACATTTCCTCGAGTATCGCCAAGAATAATTTCCACAGCGGACACAGGTCCTACCGCGACTCTAATATCCAGGTACTTGTATGCCGTGGATGTGAGGGCAAACCTCCTCCCCAGTATATAAGGCGTCGAACGTTGTTTATTGCTATCGTAACATATAGAAAAAGTATGTAAAGAATGAAAGGTAAGTAATAACGCTAAGGAAATGATGATAATAACACTTACTCGCGACTTATGCACGCCGTTTCGCGAGAAATGTAGTAATTCATGTTTGTAGTATCGATTGATAACGTTTCACGACGACGGCGACGACGATACTATCAAAACGAATGTGCAGCACATAAAAAAGTGTAACGTTGCATCAAGGGAAGCGTGGTGCGGGAGAGGAATTTTTATGTCACGTTTTCTTCAGCGAAAAGTGAAACTTTTACAACAGCGAGTTTTAGATTAACTTGAACACTTCAAAACGTGCAAAATCTATGTCATCACATTCTCGCTAGCACTCGACCGAACTCATGTGTATCATGCGAATTTTTTATGTCACATGTTCTTCTTCTTCTGCGAAAAGTGCAATGTTTGCAAATACCATTTATATTACCATGTACACGTGCAAAAATGTAGCCTCAGCAGAACAAATAACATTGACGAGCATTATGGGCGCTTGAAAAGAAATTAGATGCCTTTAAAATATGATATATTTTATTCTATATAAAAAAATAATAAAAAAATAGATAAAAATACTAAAAATTAAATAAAAAGGAGTAAAAATTATAAGAATTATTGTTCCGGCAACAGGGGCCCATCGATGTCGACGAAATTCTGTATTCGAGGCCATCGGAAGTACGGAAAGTGCATGCTCAATCTCTGTAATCGCTCGAAACACTGGAGCGGTGGCGATGGCGAGGATGGTGGTGATGGTGTGCCTGGTGGCGTGGGGGTGCTTGGAGGCGACGGCGAGAGCGGCGGAGACGGATCGTTCTAGAACCCACAATAACTGATATAATATTCACATGTAATAAATGCCATAAACATTGGTATGTACATACCTCCTCATTGTCTAGCCGGGGCAATCCTTCGAATGCAGGAATAATTCTCGAATTTACCATATTGCTGTTGAATGTCGACTGAGAACTGATCTCGCTGCATCTGCGGGCTCATGCATGTAAACGTATATCTCGAAAGATGCATAGCTTGCAAAATAGGATGTCTTTGTTCTTCATGTTCTTCGAAATCTTTGTTGACCATCTCCATTCTTCCTTGCATGTATCATTGTCTAAGCCGAATCACTTCTCCTTCTTCTTTAAACCGATTATTCGACTAGTCCATATCAGGTGAACATGTAGGTGTACCACTTTTGAACGTGTCTCATACCATTTTGAACATCCAATGTACCACATTTGAACATCTAATGTACCACTTTTGAGCATCAATCGTACCACTTTGAACGTGTATGGTAACCATTTGAACGTATATGACACCACTTTTTACATAATAATTATAACTATCATCTTAATCTAGTGTACATCACGTGCAGGAAATGGGATGGTAGGGATTAAGAAGAAAAAACATTTGTGCATTAAAAATTGATTATATTTTTATTTATGCATTTCTCTCTGGCGTTTAGACCACCAGTTGAATATTTTAAATACATTTTGCAAGGCACAATGCTTTGCGTGTCTGTCACATCGTAAGGTATGAAGTGCATTTAGCTTTTTTAAAGATATGATATCCTCGTAGTCCATATCCAGTGTCTCAATGATCACGCTCGCTCTCGTATTTTCATCGAGGACATCCGCACTCCAGTCTCGTGTCTGCAGCCCTTTAACATATGCGATATGCGGTGCGTCATCTTTCTTCATCGACAACAGCTTTCGTAATTAGCTGTTTAGCCATACTGTACGGAACGTCTCCATCTTCCCACCGCAGTCCGTGATGTTTTGCCGTCAACCATCGGATGCATGATTTGTCAGATTTCATAAGAAGATATTGCGGCATCGAACTCCCAAATATGTAATGCGAGAGAATTGTTCCTTTTCGTAGAACAGCCACTTCCTTCACAACAAATCTTCCATCAACGATGAACCCTTGCATGTCAACAAATGTTGGTACGCTCACTATCGGAACAATGTAGAGATCTGCTCATTTCCAAGCCCAGCAGGAGTATGTGGTCTTTCTCGTAAAGCATCTCGATTTTCATGATGAAAATTTGTACGAATTTGACACATGAGAGGAAAGGTCAGTAGCGTTGGAATTTAATTGATTTTGCGCACCATGTTTGTCAACGGATTGTATTCAACCACCCGATCATGCAAAATGAGACAGTAAGGTCGTATTATTCGCCGGCACGTTCTCTTTACAATCAAAGTCTATGCGCACGTCCACGGTGCTATTCTTGATCGACTCATTTTGTCGCGAGCAGTCAATCACCACGAGCATCTTCGGTCATCACATTTTTCGAGCTGTCTGTAGAGCAAAGAGAACATATCGCGCATTCTCCAGTCTGTGCGGCTGCCATGACGGCCCACGAATGCTTGGTCGTGCTCTGTAGGAGAGGATACTCGTGTAGATCCCAGGAGCGAAAACTAGTGCTCAGGTTTTGCCCACTTTCCAAGGCATGTAGCAGCGATAGCTTATTAGCATCGTTTAGCGTCACATGAGGCATCCGCCATTGCACTTTAAGTAATTCAATTTCTGGTTCCAACTTTGGAGGTCCAATTAGAGAATTGTTATCGTTGCGCGATCGTATTAAAATCAATTCGTGTCGCGCATTCATAACCATGCGGTTGTAGTCCTCGCAAAATCCCAGCAAATATTTGAGTGGGACGCAAAAATTGAAATGATTTTTCACTACCAGCTCATAGTGTCGTTTCAAGCCCTATCCGGCATTCTCCATATTTTTGTCTTCATCGGATGTCAGTGATACATAATTTTTAATCGTGCTAGTTATTCCAACGTTTCTGTTGCGATCCATCTCCACGCCATTCAGCTCATATCGAATCTCATCAAATATGAACGCCATGCAATTATTTCCAAACATCACCGTTGAAGCAACATTTGGCTTATGTATCGTCAATTTCCCCTCCACGTAGAGGAAACTTTCACACGGCAATGTGTATAAATCTTGCTGTTCGTTTTAACGTAATCAGAGCTGTTACTGTTGTCGACAATTTCGTTTGGAAGAAACGTGTTTCTGGAGTCGTTCAACACAAGCATCTCATTCGTTCGCACTACAGGTATTATCGTCGTCGCACGTGCAGTCTGATGGTAATCCCTTCACCGCGAAAAATCCAGCAATCGTCCGTTTTGATCCACAACGCGTATCGTTAGATCCGTAATGATCCGTGCGGTGATTGGATGATAAATGATCTGTGCGGGCGTTTCCGATATCTTATATCCTGGCGGAACTCTCGGAGAAAATTCATGTATCGTATGTACGCGCTTCCCATTGTTGTACGCGCCAGCGGTCGCACTACATTCAATGCGAATAATGTTTACGCTCATGATATTAATCGGATCGTCCGATTCGTTGCCACAGTCCTGTTTCTAATACCCGATTCGCCGAGAATCCCAATAGCGATCCAATGTTGTTGGGTTTCGTAAAATCTATGGCAAATGAGCAGAACAGCTCGCTTTTCATGGTGTTGTTGTTGGGGCGCAACACTATAGGATATACATAATCGGTACTACCGAGATTTTGAGGATATCGCTCGAGTAATCGCTGCTTCAAGTACTTAGCAATGGCGTCTTGTTCGTAGGAGCCGTGGGGAATCGTAATGTACTCGTGGCCAGTGTCGACGCTGTTGTTGTCGATGTCATAGTTTGTGGTGAAGTAGAATTTATCGTTGCTCGAGTCGATGTTGGGTATTGTATGATACGTTTCAAAGGTTGTTAGACCAAGCTCGTAATCATCGTCGCTCAAATCTATGGGTGGAAAGTAGCTTACAGCGAGGGTGCTACTCTTGCCAGTTAGAGTCAATGTTAACGACATATTCCGAGATACAGCTCGACTAGTACTGAAGCAGAGTGGTGGGGAGACAGTCCTTAAATTTGGTGCCAATCGTTTGTAGAAAGCGTAGACATAGTTGTCCGCAATTGCTCTGATTATACTCCTGATAAGACGTTCGATTGTATTCAATTTTCACATCATCATCATTATCCAAATACTGTGTCAATTCCTTAGGCGGTCGAAGATTGCCAAAGCTATCGAAGTATACAGCTCGATGCCCTCTCTTCGCATACGCCACCCAATGAGTCCCCGGTTCCACGACATTGTCCAAATTCACGATACCACTCTCGTTTCGACGTACTCCTCCGGCGGGTAGCGCGTTGCGCATAAAAACACCTCTAAAGAATGGAATACGCATACGTTTTGCCAACTCATTCAATTGCATGTCGGTATTTACACCCACAGGCATTTTGATTGTCTTTTCGACATTTTTATTTTTTCCGTTTCGAGATTCCCTGTCCGCGCTTGCATGGTGTCAGATAAAGTCCACGACATTCCATGGAGCGATTATGACGCTGCATTTCCTGCAGCTGACGTTGCGCTGCCGTATTATCGTTTACCGCCTTGGCGATCCCCGCTGCTCCGCCAGCTAGTGATCCGAGAACACCTAGCAGCGGGAGAAGTGGTAATATACCACCCCGTCTGGCCACTGGAAGAATCCGCCTTTGCGATGCTTTTCTTACAGTCCATTTGCGGAGTTTTGTTTTCATCCACATTCCGATTTTCGTCTTGGCCTTCATAGCTACCCCAACAGCTGTAACAGCTCCTCTTTCACCCAGAGTCGAGTCTCGCGCAACGATGCGTTTTCGCGCTTTGTCAGCGAGTACGTTATCTGCTGCGTGCCTTTCGACGAGGTCGTTGCTACGCGAATATGCAATATCGTGTTCGCGACACGCTGCGTCCAACGGATTGATGCCTTGATCACCTCTAGACAATCGTTTTGCCAGATGAGCTCCTGGACCACAAAACTGATATCCTGGGATATGTAATTTGATAGGTAGCGCGTTTATCGCTCGATTTAACAAACCACCGCCTTTCTTTACTCTCGTCGCAACATTCGCTGCAGTTTTTAATCAGCGGTGCTGGACCGTCGATATGCGTTCGCTGCCAAGGGCGATTATAATGTTCCAGACACCGACGATACTGCCGAAACTCAAAATTGGCTTTTATATGCTCGGGGAGTCTGTCCCACAACTGGTCAATGTGTCTGTCAAATTCTTGGAGTAGAATAATCTTTGGTATACATTTCAGCTTCTCAGAGGTTATGTCTCGAATGTCGCAATTATCCGACAGAACGAGAAGCATTTCGAATACAGAGCTGTTTTGCTTCGACGCGGGTCTATAAATAGGGCGCGTCGTCGCTTCGATGTATCAAAATCAATTTCGCGGTTCGTAGAGAGGAAAGCATGCGATTCGTACGACAAACAGTGACGATACGCGTGTCAAATTTCGACAATAAATCGCAAATGATGTCTACGAAACAAAGACGCAAACATGGCAGCATGCTACCAAACACTATACGTTGCATCATTTGTGGTCCATCAAATTGTGGAAAGAACAACGTGATAGTGAGCTTGTTGGAAAGTCCTCACGGCGTTTGCTTCGAGAACGTGTACGTGTATTCCAAGTCGTAGCAACAGCCGAAATATCAGTATTTGGAGAATTTATTGGCTCCGATATATGAAATTGGCTACTTTACGTTTTCAAGTAACAGTGACGTCATCCCACCGAGCGAATCGCTTCCGAATTCCATTTTTATCTTTGATGACGTGGCATGCGACAAGCAAGATACGATACGAGAGTACTTTGCAATGGGGCGCCACTCGAACGTTGACTGTTTCTATCTCTGTCAGACGTACGCAAAGATTCCCAAACATCTTATACGAGACAATGCAAATCTGCTGATTCTGTTTAAGCAGGAAGGTACCAAATTGAAACATGTGTACAACGATCACGTAAACACCGACATGTCTTACGAGGATTTCTGCGCTTTGTGTCGCAATTGTTGGCAACGAGAGTACGGTTTCGTGGTGATAAACAAGGATAGCGCGATGTCCAATGGGCGTTATAGAAATTGATTTAACGAGTTTGCGGTATCGTGAGATGGTCAATCGTAATCGACACGTCGGTGGAAAAGCAACGTCTTCGGCACAATGATTGATATCGATAGTCTGGAGATTAAGGATCGCGAGAGAATAGCGAAGGAAATTGCAAAAACCAGTGATTCCATTCGCAAGAAACATCAGGCTTTGAAGACTGGTAAGATGGAGGAAGATATCGCGTTGGAGAAATACTTTTTTTTTTTTTTTTTTTTTTTTTATTAATTTTGGAACAGCACCGACTGCTTGGTCTTTGGCTGTTGTGTATGGTTTAGTTAATCCTTGTTTTATTGTTCTTCCTATGTTGTCTTGTTATTTTCTTTTCTCCTTTATATTTTCTGTGTTATATTCGTTTTTTTGCAAAATGTCAGTATTTTTCTTATATTGTTTATATCGTTGTTTAGTGCTTGCTGTAGTGACCTTTTTATGTGTAACCTGTTCATCAGTCTGTTGTAGGTGGGGCATTCTTCTATTATGTGTTTGATTGATATTGATATTTTACATATCGGGCATTTTGGCGGTTCTTGTTTCTCGAATAAATGGTTATGGGTTAGTTGTGTATGTCCTATCCTGAGTCTTGTTAGTATTGTTTTTCTTTTCTGTTTAGTGTGGTTTTTATTTCCATTTTTCCACCGTTGGTTTTATTAGTTTTAGCTGTGTAGTTGTTGTGTTCCATTCGTCTTGCCATTTCTGGATTAGGATTTGTTTTATGTGCCTATTAATGTCATCTAGTCTTATGGGGTGTAGATTACTATCTGCAGTTCTTGTCTTTTTTGTTCGCTAATGTGTCCGCTTTTTCATTTCCCTTGATACTGGTATGGCTTGGAATCCATACAAATATAATCATCTTTTTCTGTATTTCTAGATTTGCTAAGTTTGTTTTTATAAGCTGTAATAATGCGTCTTGTGGTTCTGATGCTTTGATTGCCATAATTGACGACAATGAGTCAGTGCCTATTAAGATATTGCTGTTTGTGGTGTTCTGGGCTTCCATGAGTGCTTTATATATGGCATATAATTCTGCGGTGAATACACTTGCTATCGGATGCATTTTCCAGGATCCTATTTCGTTTGCTTCGGTGCTGACGGCGCATGCTACTCCATTTGGTGTTTTTGACCCATCTGTGAAAAAATATTATTTTGTCTGTATACTCTTGTACTATGCTACAGAAGATCTGATTTATGATTTGAGGTGGGGTTTCTGTTTTGTCGAAGTTTGATAATTCTAATCTGTATATTGTATTTGTTTTCTGCGTTATCAGATATTGTACGTCTCTGTCTGTAATGAGGGGAATATCGTCGATTTCGTATTCCTGTACGTAGTGTATGGCTCTTGCAGTTAGTGGTTGGTTTTGTAGAGGTTTTGTCGAATATCTCGCTATCATGTTGTTCTGGTAAAATATCGTGTAATTTGGATGATTCGGCTGTGTTTTGATTTTATGTGCGTATTTTAAGATATTATAGATAGCACTAAATTTTGGTGGTAGTATTCCTGCTTCTGAGTACAGGCTCTTCGTAGGGCTCGTCCTGTGTGCTCCTATTGCGAGTCTTATGGCAGAGTTACAAATTGTATAGATTTTAGTTGCGGAGCAATTTTCCTTCTGGTAGACTATGCCCATATATTCCACGCGTGATTGGATTAAGGTGGTGTACATTTTTAATAGGATTTCTCTGTCTGCGCCCCATGTAGTGTGTGACAGATATCTCATTACTTTCAAGATGTTTTTGCATTTTTGTATCACTGCGTTTATGTGTGGTTTCCAAGAGAGCTTCTTATCAAGTGTCAGTCCTAAGTACCTTATAGTTTGTACAGTATTTATTTTGTTTCCTTGTAAATATATTTTCTGGTCTTCATGTTGTTTTTTCTTCTTGCAAAAGTGTATGCATTTGGTCTTTTCTACGGACAGTTTGAAACCTTTGAGTTTAGCATTATTCGATACAGTATTTGTGGCCTTCTGTAAGTTTTTCTCAATTTCTTTTATGGATTCGTGTGCGTAATATATGACTATGTCGTCTACATATAAAAGCTTTCCTATGTGATTTTCGGTATCTTCGAATATACTGTTTATTGCTATTAAGAACAGGGTTACGCTTAGACTGGAACCTTGTGGGATCTCCATTTTCCTGAGTGTAGGGGCTTGATATCGTGTTATTTATTTTTATTCCAAATTTTCTGTTGCTTAAGAAATTTTGAATAAATTTAGGTAGATTACCTCTCAATCCCCAGTTATATAATGATTGGGCTATTCCATGTTTCCAGGTGGTGTCGTATGCTTTCTCTAGGTCGAAAAAATACTGCTACTAAATGGTGTTTTCTGAAGAAGGCATCGTTTATTGCGTTCTCTAGTGTTACAATTGCATCTGTTGTGCTTCGCTGTTTTCTGAAGCCAAATTGGTGTTTTGACAGAATTTGTTGTGATTAGATTAGCGCTATCAATCTTCTATTGACCATTTTTTCCATGATTTTGGCTAGTGTATTAATTAGCGTAATCGGTCTGTAGTTTCCTGCGTCTGTGGCGGATCTCTTTGGCTTTAAGATTGGCACTATTAATGTTTCTAGCCAACTTGTGGGATATTGATTTTGTTTCCATATATTATTGTAGAGATTCAGAAGAGTATCTATCAAGTGTGTCGGTAAGTATAGGATCATATTGTTTGTAATAGTGTCTGGTCCTGATGATTTCGTTCTTTTTCGTTTTCAGTTCATTTAGTACCTGTTGGAGTTCTCGAATCGAGAAAGGCGAGTTGTATTGAAGTGCTTTTTCTGTATTAAAGTTGAGCGGTGTTTCCAGTTGTGACTTTTGTGCTTTGAATGAAGGTTCGTAGTTATTCGAGCTGCATATTCGCTCATGAGACTTTGCTAGTGTTTCTGCTATTTGTTTGCTATCTGTTATTAGTCCTCTTTCTGTTTCTAAGCATTTGACAGAGTTTTGGAGGTATCTGCCCGTTAATGTCCTTATTTTGTGCCAAATTTGTGCTGTGTTGGTGGACGGGGTGAGCGAGTTTGTGAATTCGTGCCATGATTTTTCTTTACTTTCTCGGATCAGTTTCCTTGCTTCAGCTCTGCTTTTTTGAAAAGTACTAGATTTTCTGTTGTGGGATTGTTTTTAAATCTTCTAAGAGTTTGTTTTTTCTTGGCTATTGCTTTCCCAACCTCTTTATTCCACCACGGGACTCTTTTTCTGTGTCGCTGTCTGGGTTTCTCTATAGAGGAGGCTTCTGCCTTTTCTACTATTACTTTTGTAATTCTTGATGTTGCTTCATTTATATCCTCGGGCAGTTCTAGGTCGGTTGGGAAAGATGATGTATAATCTTTCCAGTTTATGTTTTGTGTTTTTCGGGGTAGAAGGTATTCTTCGGGCTTTGGGTTCTGGTTGTAAATTATGGTCAGTATAGGAAAGTGATCACTTCCGTATAGATCGTCCACGACATTCCAGTGTAGGGTGGGTGCTATTGAGAGAGAGCAAATGCTTAGGTCTATAGCTGAGAAGGTTCCATATCCTGTGCTGAAGTGGGTGGGAGATTTGTCATTTAGTAGGTGTATGTCTGCGGCCTCTATATAGTTTTCGAGGTCTCTTCCCTTGGAGTCCAGTTTCGATGAGCCCCATAGTGGATTATGGGCGTTAAAGTCTCCTTGCATGATATATGGCTTATGGATTTGTTCTATCAGCTTCATTATTTTTTGAATGTCCCATTCATACTCTGGGATATAAACGGAACATAAGGAGATGGGAAACGGATATTTTAGTCTAACTGCTATTGCTTGTAAGCTGGTGTTGAGTTTTATTGGTTCTGCTGGGATATCATCTTTTACTAGAAGTGCTACACCTCCCTTCGCTCTGATAGTATCTTTCGACATCTAGTCGATGTAAGGTAAATTTTCTGACTGATATTTGGTCCCAGGGTCTTAAGTGTGTTTCTTGTAAGCTTATGGTGATAGGATTATATTTTGCTGCTAAAAGTTCCAATTCTGCTTTGTGTGAGCGGTGTCCGTTGTAATTCCATTGTAGAAAAGTGGCCATTTTTATTTCGTGGATTTAATATATTTGATAGCTTTTCTGGGGTCGTTGCTGGCGCTCGACTTTGGAATTTCAGCTTTCTTTTTTCTTTCTGTCTGATTTTTGTTTTTATTTGGCACTTGTGCCGTAACTATGGAACCTTCTGACTCCGACTCATGGCCGGAGTTCGATACTGTTGCTGGCGTTGCTGTTCTCTCTCTGCGAATCTCCATTTGACTTCTAGCTGATCTGAGTCTGCTTGATTGCCGTTTCTTTCCTGGGTGTTCTATGGATGAGTCCGAATCTCCTCTTGCTCTGATGCTGCATGAGGTCTCGTTTGCAGAAGTTATAGGTGTAGACGTTCCTAATATGCCCTTTTTTCTGAATTCTGTGTCTGTTTCTATGTAGTCTGTGACGGGGTTACTTTTGATCAAATTTTGATCTGTGTTTCCTTTCCTTTTGTTTGGAGACAACCTTTGATGCACGCGTGAAAGTACCTGTGTGGGTATTGGGTTCTGTAGTTCCACTTTACTTTTGTCTGCTTGTATGTTTGCATCTCCTATACTATTTCTGTTTTTACTTTCAAGATGTAATTGTATGATCCTGCTTATTTCAGGTATAAGTTTATCTATTATCAGATCAGTACTGTTTCTTGTATTTTGTTGCGCTGTAATTCTAGCGTATGACGTCGTATTGGCAGAATTTTGTCTGTACTTTAATTTTGCTTGCGTGTAAGTTAGGTGTTCCGTCACTTTTATTTTTTGAATATTTGTTTCTTCCTGTTGCCACTGGCAAGATCTTGAATATGGGAAATGTGGACCATGGCAGTTTACACAGCAGGGTGGTGATTGACATGTTGTTTCTCCATGCGGCTTACTTCCGCATTTGCATATTTCTTCATTTGGGCATCTCATCGAAGTGTGGCCGAATCTTTGGCATCGGAAGCAACGTAGGGGTGGTGGGAAATATTGCCTTACAGGGATTGAGAGGTAGCCAGCCATTATCCTATCTGGTAGGGTTGGGCTGTCGAAGGTTAATATATATGAATTAGAATCCACCCTAACTCCGTCTCTGGTTGTTTGGAGGCGTTTTACGTCGATGACACCCGCGTCAGCTAGTTCCGCCCTAATTTCTTCCACTGTGCACCATTCTAGATCTCGGTGAGTAACTATATTCTTCGAGAGGTTGAGGTTCCGGTGAGGTTCAACGTAGACCGGCATACCTGCTAAGGATGTTAAATTTCTGGTTCGCTGTGCTTGCGCTGCGCTTTTTACTTCAATTAATAAACCTTCCCGTATCTTTTTCACACTTTTGACATTACCAATCTGTTCACTAATGCCTCTTTGTATTTTAAACGGACTCAGTTTCTGAATTTCACCTTCCGGTGATTTCACAATGTAATAAACGGCATTCCTACCTATAGGCGGTGTTTTGGAAGCTGTTACGAGGTGTTTGTCCACATTTGAGGAGGTAGACAGCTCCGTTGAGTTTATAATGGATTTTAATGAGCAATTCATATGGTTCCCACGAGTAGGCTCGGAAAATACGTCAATCACAGCAGAGCCGGCGTGCTGTGACAAGGCTGATATAAGACCAGAGGGTGCCTGGTATCTGGAATCCACCGTTCGAGACTCACTCACGTGAAGCCACTCATTCCATCAGCACGGTAGGTTACACCTTGGGATTCCGGACTCGGGGCCCCGGGTGCGTCAAGCCCGCACTTACCCGAAGGTAAGCCCCCTGGGGGCGAGAAATACTTTAAACCTGTTGTTGAGCCCTTAAAAAACATATTGTGGAAAATACAACAGCGACAAAAAAAAAGCTGGCATACCATCGCTGACGAGCATGAACGTTGAAGGGAACGAAACATTAAGACATAAACCAAAAATCCAACCGAAAGGGAACACATCACATAAGAGAAATAGAAAACGATTATACATGTCATCGGAAAATTCGCTCGTAACCTCCACACCAGTTCAATCGAAGCGGAAACAACCGAATGTCATGTCAAACGATTCCCCGGTTCCGCCTGCACCAATAAATACATTTCCCGATGTACAGTCGATCACAACCAATGCTGAAGACGTTTACGAAACTTCTGCCGATGAGTCATTTGCAACATCTATTAGGCATGAACTCCAAACATCCGAGGGGCAACAAACATTTTCGCAACCATTTCGGTCCGTTGGGGCAAAAATACATGCGCGCAATCCTAAGTGGTGATAGGGATCCGATCATGGATCATGTGTACGGAGTATACTTTGACAATAGTGGAACGATGCTTGGTGATAAGGCTTTCAATATGGACAAGGATGATAATATAATCATAGATGGTGTAAAATATGGAGGAACTCCCGTTCTTTATGAACTTATTTTCAAGAGAATTCCCGACGACGCCATATACACAGATGCCGATAGGCAAATATACAAAAGTATACTACTGACAACAAATGCTCACATACGTGGCCATAACGCACAAAATCCTATAATGGGTAACAAGGTATTCAGGTATAAACATGTAATTGCACCGCTACTAACCCGTGTATCTGCCAGTAAGGCAGGGAAAGGCCTGCCGGTTCCGCATGTCATGACGGTAAATGATAACAAGATCGATTACGTGCACTGGGACGATCCCAACGAGCTGGTGGATCGACTCCGTTTGTTGGAAGCGTCGCGTCAGGCGGGTAACAACTCGCATGACCATGAAATTCTATCGATTATCGAGGAACTTCGCGAGGTAGGCCTCATTATAAATTAACCCGCGCACCGATGATGTGCACTGTATGCATTGAGATGATAATCGATCAACAAATTTGGGGTATCGCTCGAGAAGAGTGGAGCAGTTAGAATGGACTATTACAAATGGGGCGGTATGCTTTGAAATTATATGCGAGACAATGCTCTTTGCGTGGCAGGTGCCGACTTTGATGCAAAATCACGCAAGATACGACGCGTAGCACAACCCGCAGCCGACTGCGATGCTGTCAATAAACTATATGTGGAAAAGAGCATTAAATTTTTGAGAGAGCAGCAGGAAGAATTGGAGAGGAAGCTGATTGTGTGGCAGAGAGATATGCTAATGTTGCAAAACAGTGTTCAAAAGATATCGCAGACATTGAATCCTATCCCGCAGCAGAATTGCGATGGAGAATCATGCGTGACGGTTGAACATGTCCAGAATTATTTTGGGACGATGGGAAGCACATAATACATGTACACAATAATTATCACTTCATTCGTGTCAAAGATACCTCTTGCGATCAAACATGTCGCCATTATCGAAATCCAAAAGTAAAGAAAACCATAGCCGCAAGAAGCGACAACTTGTTGAGGAATTGCATGCCCCGGCTCGAAGACATTTCCCACGAAGGCGCGTCATAGTCCATGGATACGATGATCTGTGGCAAGCTGATGTTGTAGAAATGCGTCCTTACTCGCGATTCAACCAAGGTCACCGCTATATACTCACCGCCATCGATGTGCTGAGCAAGTATGCTTGGGCGGTCCCGCTCAAGACTAAAAGTGGTGCCGAGGTGACTAACGCGTTTGCAAAGGTATTTAGAGATCGATATCCGAAAACTTGCAAACCGATCCAGGAAAAGAATTTTACAACGCTGATGTGCAGAAACTCTTGACAAAGCATGGCATTAATCATTATTCAACGTGTTTAAAAATTGCATAATGCCGAGCGATTATCCTCGGCCGTAATTACCGTTAATCCTCTTAGCGTACAATAACCAAGAGATTATCCCTAATTGGATTTGTATAGCGAACGGTGATTGAAAAACGTGTGTATTATTAGTTTTTCTGGCATCGGTAACGGCTCACTACCTTTCGATTCGAGTGTGCTAACGGTGTTACTGACGTCAGTACCGTGAGAGACTAGTGCGCCGATAATGTGACAAGGAGAGACGGCCGAAATTCAGACAGCGCCACGGATCGACCAGTAAGAGTACCACGGCGACGTCTTCGGCTGTCAATCCGTATCATTCTTACGGCGACTTCTGAACGAGACGCATCGGCTCCCGATCATATTCGATCAGAAGTTAATCGCGATTTAAGAGGGAAAATCCTCGTGCGAGAAAGCCGAAAAGACTGCTATTTAAAAGGGTGTAGCGAGCCTTGCTCGAAAAGGTCGGAAAATTCATTCCCACCTTGCATGGAAAACACGATTCGCATCCCGATTCGTGCAAGTTGCACCTGAATCTCGTTCGAGGAAATCTCGATCGAGTTTAATTGATTTAAATTTACTGCAGATTTTGGAATGCTCGAGAATACACCGATAAGTGCGGAATTTAACGGTCGATTCCAACGTATAAACGTTGGAATCATATAGAAGTCGGCGGTTACCGTCCATACTTCTGTGTGATTGCCCTTCGGCTTAGGAGACACCAAAGGGAGGCACCTACGTGGTGTACCTCCAGGTGGGCTCACTGTAGTCAGGTCGGCATCCATTTCGGACGTGTGATTTTCGGTCTTCGCCTCCTTACTTCGACAGATCCCGCCGGTGTAACGTTTAGAGGAGCACCAGTGCGGAGAAGTAACGGAGTCGTGGGTCAGGCCCCTGCGTAGTTCAAAATACTGCAACGTATCACATCGAGTAGTGCATTCGTGCAGTGAACAACGTGTTGTCGGGCTTCGCAGTGCAACTCTCGGCCAATAAGTCATCTGTTGGAACGTGTAAAGAGAAGCCGCAGATTGACGGTCGTGCCGTTGCATTGCAGTGCGACTCGACGCACAGACTCAGTGTGCACACTCACGGGAACAGTGCATTAGGAGCCTTACAACCTCCTCTTGCATCCCCGTCCACTGGGCAATCGACCACTGAATCGGCGAAGAAAAGAAGTTTAATTCTTTTCCTAGCCAAAATACAGTCCACTTTATAATTTGTAATTTACGAAAGTTTACAATTCTCCGCTCCGGTACGTTCGAATTACGAAGCCAGGAGCGCGAGCAAACGAGCGCTACGAAGATACGTATACCGTGTACGTGTGTCTAACTCATAGTCGTGTTTTTTTTCTGTTCATAGGAATCCTGGCCTACCTCAAGCTGGCGCGAGGAACGACCTGGCCTCGCGGAACGGCCAGAAACGAGGCCAAACATTAATTCTTATTGTACAGTCACGTTATTTTTATTGTAATTGTTCATTGGTTTTTCTTTTTGTTTTTCTTTACTTTATTTTTGTAATAAACGGTCGGTCTTAAAGGCCGACGAAAATAAAACCATTTGTGTCCCATTCACTTCCCCTGTAAAACTCCCATCCCTCTATCCGGACTCATTCGTTAAAAGTATCAACCTTTTAACACAACGTATTCGGTGATGAAGGCCTCCGTCGTTGAACGTTTCAATCGAACCTTGAAGAACAATATGTGGAAACTGTTTACGCTCAATGGAACCTATAAATGAATCGATGCGCTACCGCGTCTACTTGCAGAGTATAATTCACTAAAACATAGAACCATCGGAATGCGTCAATGCGATGTTACCCTGCGATCGCTAATAAGCTGCTTGCCACCTTATACAACAACATAAAGATCCCTGCTCCAGCGAAATTCAAGTTGGGCGAGTTCGTGCGCGTGAGCAAATTTAAAACCATCTTCGATAAAGGCTATACGCCTAATTGGTTAACGGAGGTGTTCAAGATAGCCAAAGTACAGGCAACTAATCCCGCAACGTATCTGCTCCTCGATTCGTGTGGAAAACCTGTTGCCGGAGGATTCTACGAACACGAGCTGCAGCGTGTCACCGATCCTGATGTGCAACTAGTGGAAAAAGTGTTGCGTAGGAAGGGAGATAAGGTATATGTTAAGTGGCTAGGTTTTGATAAATCACACAATTCTTGGATAAATAAAAATAATGTACTGTAACATAATAATACATGATTCAATAAATACAATGATACATATTGATGTGAGCAATTTTATTTTTTACACAATAATTCCACTATTTGTAAGGAGTTAATAAATAAAATAATTTCGATTTACAACGGTATTCTATAATGTCCCCAGGGCAGAGTGTTTGTCGAATCGGGTACGATGTACCTCTTGTCATCGTGTGGACTTAGAGCGATTTTTTGGCTACCGAAATGGTGTACACATTGTGCAATTTCGACCGTATACATGATTGCCTGCGAACCATTTTGATCTCCTTGTGCAAACACTCCGCGTAGTCGTCGACAGTTATCGTCCTAGTTATGACGTTGCTCTTGACGCCTTTCGCCTTTTTCGTATCTTTTTTGCCATCTACGCGGAGTGCATACATTTTCGCTCTAAGACCTACGAATTCGGTCATTATCGCACCGTTATTTTCGTCCTTTATCAGCCCTGGGACCTTCTTATTTACATTCGGCATATTATATGGATTGTCAATAGGATAATCACTTGTGTCGAACCTATCGATATTCCGCTTCATGGTTTCGTAGATATCCTCGTATTGAATGTGATATATGAGTCTATCGGTGACTGTGTATAGAATATGGAAATTTATTCCATAGAGTGTAGACATATAATCGTGGTGAAATTCATCCAAACAAATTTTGGATATGTAGAAAATGCACATGCCCACGTATATCGGTTTGTTGAATTTAACTTCGAGATTTCGCAATTCAACAGCTATTAAATTTTCCGAAAAACACTTCTGCTGTGGAAATTCGGTTTCGCGATCATTGCCTCCGCGCCATATCGCCCTTCCCAACGTGTCAAAAGTTTTACATCCACATGATTTCGTACATTTTAAATTGTTTTACCGAATACTGCATTGTTCATCAATTTATACAAATTTTTTTCAAAATCGTTTTTCGCGTTTGTTCTAAACCGCGTATTGAGTTCGATGTAATCGCGGAGCCAGGGTGATTGAGCAAATTGTAGGATACGATGTATCTTTGTGATACGAAGACCGTGTTGTGTACACTGTTGCAGGTTGCGGTAATGGATTATGTAACGCTGCTTATCGTATACCGTCGCGAGTAACTTGTCCTGCCTGCTGCCAGGTGGTTTGGCACGCGTCGGACAGAACGGCAGATCTGCATGAGCATCGTGCAGACGTTGCGGATATTCCAGATCTACCTCGAGAATGTATCCCGTGGGCGAATCGACACCGATTGAAGATACGTCAAAATTTACACCATCTTCGACCCATTGAAATTTAGCGTATGGTAGAGGCTGACACATTGCCCATCCATACAAAATTGTCACGTCAAATGTCATCAAGTACGATGACTCTTCCGATGCGTCGTAAGATGGCATGTACTTGTTATTGGCATGTGCGTATCTTCCTGAACATTGACTTAAACCCCTCCCCGTATACCTCGTTCGATAAACATAACCATATCGATGTCGGTGAGTAATTCGAATTTAATTTTAGTGTATTTTAGCATAGCATCACATGTGAAACCAGGTAAAGTATAATAATGTGCTGAATCTAATCCGTAACTCTTGATACAACTTTCGCGAAAATTTTCAAAAATATCTGCCAATAATAAGACATCTGTTTTCAAGTACAAGTCGCTGTATTCGCTCAAGGTTCTAATGCCGAAACGCTGCCAGACAGTCTCGGCGTGCGCGTAATCGGTCTCGGATACAGTCTCACCCGTTAATGAACTGTAGAAAGACTCGCGTGGCGGTAAGCATGGATCCAGCAGTTTGTCCGCGCGATCAAGGTATTCATATGGAAATACACCCTTCCGCGTCAATAAATAGAAATCTTCGATGGATAATGTTTCAAATTGAGATCGTAAAATTTTTAATTTATCTGTGCTAAGAAAAGATGCTAATTTGTCGAGACTGGTATTTAAAAAATTTGTATGAATCGATGAATCGCAATTTAATACAATTTCGTGAGTCTGATTCTTCATTCGTATCTTCGACATTTTTCGTAAATGAAATAAACTTTTCTTTAGTCATGGGTAATACAGTAATGTGTCCTTTCGAAAGCTGTAGCTATTTCTTCGATAATAAATGGGAATCGTAGCCGGATAAATTATGAAAAACTATGGGGTTATAAACGCATTTTCTATCATTTAAATTGCACTCTGAATGTGCTGGGCCTCTGAACTGCCCTGATAGATGGCAATGATCGCGGACTCGTATATCTGTAGCCTCGAGTGATTCTTCACAAATATGACAGTGTATCGGATTGCGAAATACCGACAACTGCTGAGTTGTTAAATCTAGCATGGGTGTGTTCTTTGCCAGAATGGGTTTAACAAAATTCGCAAAATTTTTCAACTCTTTGACAAACCATGAAACGCAATCCGCGTTGCGATGACATCGATACGTTCACAGCGATGCATCGTACGGGCAATGTATATAATAACCAATACTATGTACCTCATGTTTCTGGTACATGCACAATTTGCGGTTCTCCGCATCCTTTGGGTGTCCACCGTTTTTTGCAGGACACACTCCAGATCGGCATATATTACGAAGGGGAACTGTTCCTTCCTACCGCGATTGTCGAAACTGAGCCATTTATTGTCCTGGCTGGGCAACAGGATAGCGCAGTTGTTTATCTCGCGGCAGTCAATTGTGTGGGTGTCCAACTTCTCGGCAGAGCGAAAATAGTGCATACATCTGCAAAACCAAAAAAAAATTTTTTTATTCATTCTTTTTTTCATTGGGAACATTTCATAAATTTCTATACGTACCGGTCCCAGAAGTATTTTTTTCTTTTGTGTCTGCTCAACTGCGCGCCCACTAGTCGGGATAAGTCTTTGATCCAGACAAAATGTCCTACATCGCTGCCTCCCTGTTCCGGCGTATAGAGCAGGTTGGCACGTCGATCCCTCTTTGGCTGGTGAGACCCAGTGGAAAGACTCTTTGGTCCATTCTTCTCCATCGAGAAGCTGTAGACGTTTATCGAGATGTTGTTCTGCAGCTCAAATTTTTCAATTTGCTCCAGGGACATTGGGAACTCAATGCCATGGAGATTTAGGACCGATGTATATTGCGGGTATGAACCTGGACGTTCAGGATATTTTTAGCTGGATGTAGAGCTGCGACAACTGCCCACGCGAAACATGTGTTGTCTGAGGACTGTATGTTTATTGTTGCCCTCTTCAGCATGATTTCTCGCGGCAGCTTGACGGTAACCCCCGCGCGGAGTGGATTATACTTGTTCACGTTAATCGTCAAATTAAGGATTTGTATCAGCGCCCATCCGCTGTCACGTTCCTGGAATTCTTCCAGTGTTGCCAGGATGGGTTCAGTGATGTATTGTTGGTACCACTCGTGCAGATCAGATGCGTGAAAGCGTTCGCGGTTTCTCATGTTGATGCTTTTGCGCGCGCGTTTGTCACCCGCTACAAATTCACCATTAAATACTGTGTTCACTTTGAGATTATGCTTCTTCAAAGCGTCTCGCACATGCTCCATCACAATGGTCTCTGCATCCTGGAGGAAGTTGCGCGGTTCGATATAATTCGAATTTAGGACGGCACCAGTTAATACGCGATTATCAAACGAAGTGTCTATTTCGAGCCACAAAAGTCCTCTGCTAGAATGTCCAGCACCTTCGCGTACGAAACGACCGCGCAACGTATGTTTCAGTCCTTCGAGTCGCGCGATTCGAGCAACCAACGATTGGTGAACGCCGATCGATAATCGCGGGAGTTTCACTCGGCTGTGTTCTTCTAAAGATTCGATACACTCGTTGCACAGTTCTTCCCACGCGAGGTACTCTCCCGTGAAATCAATCATTCAGATCGATCCAACAATTGACCTTCTACTCTCGCGAATTCTTCCATGGTTGAAAATGGAATATAAATGTATCGTATTTTCCATGCAACGTGTTACAACTATTTGAGACTACGCGCAGTTTAGAGCGTGTTTTTATACCACCACGCCCATTTGGTATCTTTGCCAAACTCTTTCGGTTTTCCTCGAATGCATTGCATGCAAAAATGACAATCCGTCCCAACATGGTTCTATGCAGTTTCTGCTTATATCGTATAATTCTGTCCCGTGATTCATGCATATGATGAATTAGTGTGCAAGATCGTTCAACACTGTCTCTGCTGATTCCGCATAATTCTAAGATTCGACGCTTCCCCAGATATTATATTACATTCAACACGTGTCGAGACTTTATCCTTGAAGGTAAATTTATTTTATACATACCTATCACAAAAGTATTTTCGACTATTATGTTTACTCAATTGCGTGCTCACGAGACGAGATAAATTCTTGATCCATGCGCAATGCCCCATGTCGCTTGCTCCTTCCAAATATAACAAACTGACATGCCTCTCCATCGTCTTATCGGCGACTCGATAAAACTAATGTTTTGTAATCATTTGTTGCTTTAATAAATATATCATATTTTAAAGGCATCTAATTTCTTTTCCCGCGCCCATAATGCTCGTCAATGTTATTTGTTCTGCTGAGGCTACATTTTTGCACGTGTACATGGTAATATAAATGGTATTTGCAAACATTGCACTTTTCGCAGAAGAAGAAGAACATGTGACATAAAAATTCGCATGATACACATGATTTCGGTCGATTCGTACCGCGAATGTGATGTCATAGAATTTGCACGTTTGGTCGTGTTCAAGGTAATCTAAACGCTTTTGCAAAAGTTGCACTTTTCGCAGAAGAACACGTGACATAACAATTCCTCTCCCCGGACCTCGCTACCCTTGATGCATCGTTACACTTTTTATGTGCTGCACACTCGTTTTGATAGTATCGTCGTCGCCGTCGTCGTGAAACGTTATCTATTGGATTCTACAAACATGAATTACTACGTTTCTCGCGAAACGGCGTGCATAAGTCGCGAGTAAGTGTTATTATCATCATTTCCTTAGCGTTATTACTTACCTTTAATTCTTTATATACTTTTTCTATATGTTACGATAGCAATAAACAACGTTCGACGCCCTATATACTGGGGAGGAGGTTTGCCCTCACATCCACGGCATACAAGTACCTGGATATTAGAGTCGCGGTAGGACCTGTGTCCGCTGTGGACATTATTCTTGGCGATACTCGAGGAAATGTGTTGTTGTTGCCACACTCGACATGGGCGACATTGATACCAGAAACGCGAGGATATCGAACAACATGTAAAATCAGCTCCTTCTCCAACGTCATTAACGATTTGTGATTTGGTGCTTACGGTTGTTAGAATGCGTGGCATGAACCTTGTGCAAATGAAATTGTATGATGCCTGCATGTATATGAAACCATCGACTGTATTATTTTTATTCGAACTGGAACTGTGTGTCGAGCACGCGTATTCGTGGCTGTGTCAAAATACGCACTATGTCAGCGAGAAATATAAACAATTTGTAACGATATTAAAACGGAACAGTATTGCGCATAAACATGAGGCCGTCAAAATCCTTCATGAATATTATGATAAACATTCTCCTGCGGATTGCGAGCTGTTGACATTTGCAGTGGATAATATGTTATACGTGCTATTAATAATTAAATAATTTTTTATATACAATATATTATCATTTAAAACATATATTATTTCTCCAATTTTATTTCACCCGTCTTCCACCATCTCTCTCCTCGCCACCTAATGATAAGATGCAACGTTTCAAAAGTCTTATATTTCATTCGGGCGGCCGCATTGATTCGCTACATATTGATTCGCTACATATTGAATCGCGCAATATTACTGCAGGGATTATCTTGTAGATTGCGAACTGTTAGCGTGCGCCATCAATGATATTGTAGTTGATGCTCGTAAGAAAACATAACAATATATTATCATTTAAAACATATATTATTTCTCCATTTTTATCCGTCTTCCACCATCTCTCTCCTCGCCACCTAATTCTAAGAGGCAACGTTTCAAAAGTCTTATATTTCATTCGGGCGTTCTTCAAGCAGCTAAATGGTGTCATTCGGTGCGTCTGCTCGAGGGGGTTCAAATTACATGCAATCGCGCGATACGCTGCGACGTTAAGATTGAAATAAACATTTTGAAAAATGATTTGCTTCAGAATAAATAGAATTGTAAATATTGCATATCAATGTCATTTTCTCCGATCGATGCGGCCTTGATTCGCTACATATCGATTCGCGCGGGGATGGACCAAGGTTGTCCCTCCCCTCGAAAAAAAAAAAATTTCCGGTTTTGAATCGGAGTCTGAAAAAAATTTCGGAGATCATTCCCTCCGTCTGAAAATATTTCCGACGGTGGTACAGGTCTGGAGAGGTCTCCGCGCCGGCTCGGTCTGGACTAATACCCTCAACGATTGTGCCACCCCCCACTCTTCGGGTTGTTCGCGTGCAACCAATTTTCCGCTCCCCACAGGCCTCGCGCCCGTCTGAAAAATTTCCGACGGTGGGTCAGGTCTGGAGCGGTCTCCGCTCCGGCTCGATCCGGAACGATCCCCTCCACTATTGCGCCATCCCCCACTCCTCGGCTTGTTCGCGCGCAACCTATTTTCCATTCCCCGCAGGCCCCGCGCCCTAGTTTCACCGCGCCGCACTCCCCCGCGCGCCCCCACTGCTTCCGCGACCCGCGCCCCCCTCATTGCCCCCTGAGTTAGATCTCGCCTTGTTATATTACTTAGTTAGTTTGCAGTTAGTTAGTTAGTTTGTCAGTTACTTAGTTAGATTGCAGTTAGTCAGTTAGTTTTCAGTTAGTTACTTAGTTTGCAGTAAATTAGTTAATTTGTCAGCTAGTTAGTTTGTAAGTTAGTTGGTTTTTTGCAGTTAGTTAGTTATTTTGCAGTAAATTAGGTAGTTTGTCAGTTAGTTAGATAGTTTGCAGTTAGTTAGTTAGATTGTTTCCGTAGTTAATTATTTAGATAGTATATTAGTTAGTTAGTTTTCAGTTAGTTAGTTAGTTTGCACTATATTAGTTAGTTTGTTTGCAGATAGTTATTTAGTTTGTCAGTTAGTTAGTTAGTTTGTCAGTTAGATAGTTACTTTGCAGCTAGTTAGATTCTATGCAGATAGTTAACTAGTTTGCAGTTAGTTAGACAGTTTGCAGCTATTTCGTTAGTTTGTCAGTTTGATAGTTAGTTTGTCAGCTAGATAGTTAGTTTGTTAGTTGGTTAGTTAGTTTGCATTACAATAGTTAGTTAGTTTGCAGTTAGTTAGTTTGTTCGCAGTTAGTTATTAGTTTGTCAGTTAGTTCGTTAGTTTGTCAGTTAGATAGTTAGATTGTCAGTTAGTTAGTTAGTTTGCAGTGAGTTAGTTACTTTGCAGTTAGTTAGTTGGTTTACAGTTAGTTAGTTAGTTTATCAGTTAGATAGTTAGTTTGTCAGTAAGTTAGTTGGTTTGCAGTTAGCTAGTTAGTTTATAGTTAGATAGTTACTTTGTCAGTTAGTTAGTCAGCTTGTCAGTTAGTTCGTTAGTTTGCAGTTAGTTAGTTTTTTGCAGTTAGTTAGTTAGTTTGCAGTTAGTTAGATTGTTTGCAGTTAGTTAGCTAGTTTGCAGTTAGTTAAATATTTTGCAGTTATTTAGATAGTTTGCATTTTGTTAGTTAGTTTGTAAATTAGTTAGTTAGTTTTCAGTTAGTTAGTTAGTTTGTCAGTTAATAAGTTAGTTTGCATTAAATTAGTTAATTTGTCTGCTTGTTAGTTAGTTTGTCAAATAGTTAAGTTTTGCAGTTAGTTAGTTAGTTTGCAGTTAGTTAGATAGTTTGGTAGTAAATTAGTTACTTTGTCAGTTAGTTTGTTTGTTAGTTGGTTTGCAGTTAGTTAGTTAGTTTATCAGCTAGTTAGTTTGTTTGTCAGATAGTTAAAGTTAGTTAGACAGTTAGTGCGTTAGTTTGAAGTTCGTTAGATTGTTTGCAGTTACTTAGCTGGTTTGCAGTTAGTCAGATGTTTTGCTGTTATTTAGTTAGTTTGCAGTAAATTAGATTGTTTACAGTTAGTTATTTAGCGTGCAGTTAGTAAGTTAGTTTGTCTTTTAGTTAGTTACATTGTCAGACAGTTAGTTAGTTTGCAGTAAGGTAGATTGTTTGCCGGTTAGTTAGTTAGTTGTAAGTTAGTTAGATTGCTTGCAGTTAGTTAGTTAGTTTGCAGTGAGTTAGATAGTTTGCAGTTAGTCAGATAGCTTGCAGTTAGTTAGTTAGTTTATCAGACGGATAGTCAGTTTGTCATTTAGTTAGTTAGTTTGTGAGATAGTTAGTTAGTTTGCAGTTAGTTAGATTGTTTGCCGGTTAGTTAGTTAGTTTGCAGTTATTTAGATTGCTTGCAGTTTGTTAGTTAGTTTGTAGTTAGTTAGATTGTTTGCAGAAAGTTAACTACTTTGCAGTTAGTTAGACAGGTTGCAGTTATTTATTTAGTTTGTCAGTTAGTTAGTTAGTTTGTCACTTAGATAGTTAGTTTGTCAGTTAGTTGGTTAGTTTGCATTATATTAGTTAGTTTGTAAGCTAGGTAGTTAGTTTGCAGTTAGTTTGTTAGTTTGCAGTTAGTTAGATTGTTTGCACATTTGTTAGCTAGTTTGCAGTTAGTTATACAGTTTGCAGTTATTTAGTTAGTCTGTCAGTTAGTTAGTTAGTTTGTCAGTTAGATAGATAGTTTGTTACTTAGTTAGTTAGTTTGCATTATATTAGTTAGTTAGTTTGCAGTTCGTTAGTTTGTTAGCATTTAGTAATTTAGTTTGTCTGGTAGTTAGTTAATTTGCAGTTAGTTAGTTAGTTTGTCTGTTAGATTGTTAGTTTTCAGTTAGTTAGTTAGTTTGCAGTTAGTTAGATTGTTTGCAGTTAGTTAGCTAGTTTGCAGTTAGTTAGTTAGATTGTTTCCGTAGTTAATTATTTAGATAGTATATTAGTTAGTTAGTTTTCAGTTAGTTAGTTAGTTTGCATTATATTAGTTAGTTTGTTTGCAGATAGTTATTTAGATTGTCAGTTAGTTAGTTAGTTAGTTTAATAGTTAGATAGTTACTTTGCAGCTAGTTAGATTCTATGCAGATAGTTAACTAGTTTGCAGTTAGTTAGACAGTTTGCAGCTATTTAGTTAGTTTGTCAGTTTGTTAGTTAGTTTGTCAGCTAGATAGTTAGTTTGTTAGTTGGTTAGTTAGTTTGCATTACAATAGTTAGTTAGTTTGCTGTTAGTTAGTTTGTTCGCAGTTAGTTATTTAGTTTGTCAGTTAGTTCGTTAGTTTGTCAGTTAGTTAGTTAGATTGTCAGTTAGTTAGTTAGTTTGCAGTGAGTTAGTTACTTTGCAGTTAGTTAGTTGGTTTACAGTTAGTTAGTTAGTTTATCAGTTAGATAGTTAGTTTGTCAGTAAGTTAGTTGGTTTGCAGTTAGCTAGTTAGTTTATAGTTAGATAGTTAGTTTGTCAGTTAGTTAGTCAGCTTGTCAGTTAGTTCGTTAGTTTGCAGTTAGTTAGTCTTTTGCAGTTAGTTAGTTAGTTTGCAGTTAGTTAGATTGTTTTGCAGTTAGTTAGCTAGTTTGCAGTTAGTTAAATATGTTGCAGTTATTTAGATAGTTTGCAGTTTGTTAGTTAGTTTGTAAATTAGTTAGTTAGTTTTCAGTTAGTTAGTTAGTTTGTCAGTTAATAAGTTAGTTTGCATTAAATTAGTTAATTTGTCTGCTTGTTAGTTAGTTTGTCAAATAGTTAAGTTTTGCAGTTAGTTAGTTAGTTTGAAGTTAGTTAGATAGTTTGCAGTAAATTAGTTACTTTGTCAGTTAGTTTGTTTGTTAGATGGTTTGCAGTTAGTTAGTTAGTTTATCAGCTAGTTAGTTTGTTTGTCAGATAGTTAGTTAGTTAGACAGTTAGTGCGTTAGTTTGGAGTTCGTTAGATTGTTTGCAGTCACTTAGCTGGTTTGCAGTTAGTTAGATGTTTTGCTGTTATTTAGTTAGTTTGCAGTAAATTAGATTGTTTACAGTTAGTTATTTAGCGTGCAGTTAGTAAGTTAGTTTGTCTGTTAGTGAGTTACATTGTCAGACAGTTAGTTAGTTTGCAGTAAGGTAGATTGTTTGCCGGTTAGTTAGTTAGTTGTAAGTTAGTTAGATTGCTTGCAGTTAGTTAGTTAGTTTGCAGTTAGTCAGATAGCTTGCAGTTAGTTTGTTAGTTTATCAGACGGATAGTCAGTTTGTCATTTAGTTAGTTGGTTTGTGAGATAGTTAGTTAGTTTGCAGTTAGTTAGGTTGTTTGCCGGTTAGTTAGTTAGTTTGCAGTTATTTAGATTGCTTGCAGTTTGTTAGTTAGTTTGTAGTTAGTTAGATTGTTTGCAGATAGTTAACTAGTTTGCAGTTAGTTAGACAGCTTGCAGTTATTTATTTAGTTTGTCAGTTAGTTAGTTAGTTTGTCACTTAGATAGTTAGTTTGTCAGTTAGTTGGTTAGTTTGCATTATATTAGTTAGTTTGTAAGCTAGGTAGTTAGTTTGCAGTTAGTTTGTTAGTTTGCAGTTAGTTAGATTGTTTGCACATTGTTAGCTAGTTTGCAGTTAGTTATACAGTTTGCAGTTATTTAGTTAGTCTGTCAGTTAGTTAGTTAGTTTGTCAGTTAGATAGATAGCTTGTTACTTAGTTAGTTAGTTTGCATTATATTAGTTAGTTAGTTTGCAGTTCGTTAGTTTGTTAGCATTTAGTAATTTAGTTTGTCTGGTAGTTAGTTAATTTGCAAAGTTAGTTACTTAGTTAGTCTGTTAGATTGTTAGTTTTCAGTTAGTTAGTTAGTTTGCAGTTTGTTAGATTGTTTGCAGTTAGTTAGCTAGTTTGCAGTTAGTTAGATATTTTGCAGTTATTTATTACAGATATATTACATTACGATTTCGCAGAAGGAGGCCACGGCCCTCCACTTCTCCTGGCTGCCGAGCATGGCGCGCACCATGCCCGTCAGCGAGACATCCCGCCCGATGACGCCGATCAGGACACGACGTTCACCCTCCCATGCAGCGCATACCTTTGAGGGTATGTTCCGCCGTGTCCTGCTCAGCGTCACAATGGCAGCAACGCGCCGTCGGCTCATTCCCTATCCGGCACAGGTATCTCCCGAAGCTGCCATGCCCCGAGAACACCTGTGCCATCCTGTAAGTGAGGCTTCCATGGCCTCTGTCCAGCCACTCACATAGGAGTGGCCGAACTGCCCCGACTGTCCGGTGCCCCGCGGTAGGCAGAGCCAACCGCTCTTGCCACGCGTGCACCACGGACTGCCGGGCCTGGCGCTTCAACTCGCCCCAAGCTGGTTAATGCACACCCGGGACCGCCCCCACCCCCGCGCGACGGTCGACGCGGTGACGATACATCATCGCGTGCGACCGCGCGAGGAGATCCATGGGCGGCATCCCCGCAAGAACCGTCGCCGCCTCATGTGACACGGTCCGGTACCCGCGGACGACCCTTAGAGCCATCCGCCTCTGCACCCGACGCAGCATAGTCATGCCGCGCCGGGAGGCCGCCAGGTCGTACGCCCAGACGGGGTTCCCGTATAGGACCACCGACTGAACCATTGCCACATAGAGGCGGCGAACTCGGCCCGCCGGGCCCCCAGGTTGGGCAGAATCCGGCCCAAAGCCCCGACCATCCTCTCCAGCCGGGGGACCAGGCAGCGGAAATGCTCCTCGAAGCGCCAGTGGCTATCGAGGATCAGCCCCAGATACCTCATCTGGAGCTTCACCTCGATATTAGCCTCACCCACGCGGATCAGAGGTGGCGGATCCTGCCGAGGCGAATGAAACGCTATCACCTCGGTCTTATGGACCGCCACCGTCATCCCCATCCCTCTGATCCGGTCGACGACGCGTTGCGCCCCCTCCTCCGCGAGACGCTTGGCCCTTCCCCAGTGCGCCCCGACGGCCAGCACCAGTGTGTCATCTGCATAACACACGGCGCTGACGCCGTCGGGAAGGTCGGCCCGCAACACTGCGTCGTACGCGATGTTCCACAGGAGTGGCCCGAGGACCGACCCCTGCGGAACACCGCAGTACACCTCCCTCCGCATATGCCCATCCCGGCTCGGATACTCGATCCACCTGCCGCGGAGGTAATCCCCGATGACCGCCCCGAGACAAGGGGGACCCGATGATATTCGAGCCCTCCTGATCTCCTCCCGGGGCTGGGTGTTAAAGGCTTTGGAAATATCCATGTTTTTGGCCAAAGCCACCCCTCCCCGGGAGACGGCCGGCTCCGAGAGGGCCCTGACACGACCTATCGCGTCGATGGTCGATCGACCCTCCCGGAAACCGTACTGGCAGTCGGCCAGGCCGGGGGCGCCCCGCGCCAGGTGCTCGACGAGTCGGGCAGCAATCACCCGCTCGAAGAGCTTGCCCACCTCGTCGAGGAGACAGATGGGCCGGTATGCGGAGGGAGACTCCGCCGGCCGACCCTCCTTCCGGAGGAGGACCATCCTCGCCACCTTCCAACTGGGGGGAAATCGCCCGTCCCTCAGGCATCGGTCGAACAACCGCCTGAGGTCAGCCCCAAGGACGCCCTGGGTCAAGACCCAAACCCGGCCGGGCACACCATCCGGACCCGGGGCCGTGTTACGCGCCCCGAGCCGTCTGATGGCCGCGGCCAGCTCCCCTTGAGTGACCCCCAGTTCGGCCGCCCACTCAATTGGGACTGCCGCCTCCGCCGGAGGACGTGGTCCCCTCACCCGAATTGGGAAAAGAGTATTGACCACGTCCTCCAGCAGCGGGGGTCAAGACCTCGGTGACGGGGGGCGCCCACGCGCGGAGCTTCTTCAGCACCACCCTGTACGGGCGCCCCCAGGATCGTCATCGAGGGTCTGGACTAGATCCTTCCATGCCTGGGCCTTGGCCCGTTTGATGGCGACCTGCAGAGCAACCCGCGCCATCCGGTATGCCTCATACAGGTCATCTGCCCTCGCTCGCGCCACGCCATCGTCCGGTCGTAGACGACGGCGCGCGCGGGCGTACTGGCGTCGGGCGCGGACACTCGCGACCCGCAATTCCGCGATCGCGGCCGACCACCAGTACACCGCCCGGCGAGGAGAAGCTCGCCCGACCCGGGGCATCGACGCGTCGCAAATGGTTGCGACTAGTACCCGAGCCGGGCAGCCTCCTCCTCCATGCTTGGCAACTCGGCCGCCACCTGCGGCCAAGTTGCAGCGAGGGCAGCTGCCATCAGGGCGTCCTTGTCCAGGCGCCGAAGCGCCCAGCGGCGCGGTGGGATGCCATCCGGGCGGCGGTGCCGGGACGCAGCCCCGGCGGCAGAGACCTCCATCCGGATATACCGGTGATCGGAGAGTGTCTCTGCCTCCGGGGCCACCTGCCAACCCGACACCATGCGCAAGGCGTTGGGGGTCGCGATAACAACATCCACGACGGACACCCCATAGCGCCGCTAGCACGTGTGCTCCGACCCCCGGTTCAGTAACCGAAGGTCGAGCCCCGCCTCCCAGTCGCCCAGGATCCCGGCGCGAACGGTGGTCCTAGGGGATCCACAAGCCACCGACTTTTCGTTAAAGTCCCCCAGGACTAGCACCGGCCGGGCCGCGCAGCGCTGCACGCATGCCGCGACCTCGGCCAAGTACAGCTCGAACGCGGCGTGACCGCTGCGGGGCGAGATGTAGCACCCCACTACGGCGACTCCCCCCCAGTCCACGGCGACGAAACCCCGACCGCGCTCCAGAATGGAGAACGGCGGGGATCCGTCGCCACCTCCCCATACCGTCGCCACCAAACCGTCCGCGTCGCCCACCCAATGTGGGTGATCCGGCACGCGGTACGGCTCGGCGGCGACCGCCAGGCCAACCACCCACTCCGCGAGGACTTGGGACATCATGTCCTGTGCCGCGCGGCAGTGGTTGAGATTGGCCTGGAGGAGGAGGCGGGGCGCCGTTATTTAACGGCCGTCCCATCCTCCTCCCGGCTGTCCGTCCCTGTGGCACCGTCCAGCTCCATGGTGGACGCTGCCAGCAACCGCGGTGCTTGACCCGGGGTGGCCCCTTCTTCCCCTTCCGGGAGGGGGGAGAGCACTTTTTGCTCCCCACCCTGAGATCGGCTGGCCTCCCCATGTCCGCACGTAGCGGGCAGTGGGGGGCCGCCGAGCACTGGCTCGCGCGGTGGTCATTCGCCCCGCAGCGGTAACACTGACCGCTGCGGTCCACCGGCGAGGTGCACCACTGCCTCACGTGCCCCAGCTCGAGGCAGCGGTGACACTGGAGTGGCCGCGACGCGAGTATCTCCACTCGCGCCGAAACCCACCCCACCAATACCCTCCCGGATTCCGCCACCTTTCGGGCTTCGGAGAGGGGACACCGGGCCCACACCGACCCCAGGCCGGAAGGAGACCTGCGGATTTCTCCGACCCAAACGTCTCCCTCGGGGCAATCACCCGCCCTCGCTAGGGCACAGGACACCTCCTGCGCGGTGACCGAGTCGTCCAACCCACATATACGCATCTCTGTGCGCTTCGTTGGCCGGACGACTCGGACACCCCGCTCGCCCAGCTGCTCCTGGAGCCTCTGGGCGAGTCGGTCCGCCTTCTCGCCGCCCTCTGGACCAGGGATCTCCAGCAGGAGACCCCCGGTCACGGCCCTCGTCTCCCTCACGGAAGCGATGCCGAGCTCCTCCAGGGATATATTATCCCTGGCGAGCTGCATCGCCCCCGCGAGAGTCCGGTCGCCCCCCTGAGGAACGGTCAGCGTCACTGCTGCCGTTTTAGGGGGGCGCCCTGGTCGCACCTTCGCGGCCTTTCCCCTGGCCGCGAGCGGCGAGGTAGCAGGTCGCGGCTGCGAGGCCTTCCTCGCCGCCCTCTTTGCCTTCCGCCCTACCACCTCGCTCCACGACACTCTCTGGGATGGTGCCGCGGAGGACGCGCGCACCGTGGCCGCGGGTAAACTACCCTCGGGAGCCGCGGCCCGCGGCACCATAACGGTTGCCACGGTGGGTGGAGCCTTCCCTCCACCCACCTTCGCCTTCCCCGCCCGAACCGACCTCGGTCGGGGAGGCACCGCCTTCCCGCCGACCACACCTCCGTAGAGGAGCTCCTCCCGGAAGGCGGCCAGCTTGCCGCCGATCATGTTCCCATATTAGTTACCCTTGTAAGTTATTTTGTTTGTTTGCAGTTAGTTATTTAGTTTGTCAGTTAGTTAGTTAGTTTGCAGTTAGTTTGTTGGTTTGCAGTTAGTTAGTTAGTTTATAAGTTAGATAGTTAGTTTGTCAGTTAGTTAGTTAGTTTGTCAGTTAGTACCATAGTTTGCAGTTAGTTAGATGTTTTGCAGTTATTTAGTTAGTTTGCAGTAAATTAGTTCGATAGTCAGTTAGTTAGTTTGTTTGCAGTTAGTTAGCTAGTTTCCAGTTAGTTAGTTGCTTTGCAGTTAGTTAGTTATTTTGCAGATAGTTAGTTAGTTTCTCAGTTAGTTAGTCTGTTTGCTGTTAGTTACTTAGTTGGTCAGATAGTTAGTTTGCCAGTTAGTTAGTTAGTTTCCAGTTGCTGTTAGTTAGTTAGTTTGTCAGATAGTTAGTTTGCCAGTGAGCCAGTTAGTTTCCAGTTAGTTAGTTAGATTGCAGTTAGTTAGACAGTATGCAGTTAGTTAATTAGGTTGCAGATAGTTAGTTAGTTTGCCAGTTAGTGACTTAGATTGTCAGATAGTTAGCTAGTTTCTAGTTAGTTAGTTAGTTTGCAGTTAGTTAGCTAGTTTGCAGTTAGTTAGTTTGTTTGCAGTTAGTTATTTAGTTTGCCAGTTAGTTTGCAGTTAGTTAGTTAGTTTGTCAGTTAGTTAGCTAGTTTGTCAGTTAATTCGTTAGTTTGCAGTTAGATACTTACTTTGTAAGTTAGTTAGTTAGTTTGTAGTTAGTTAGTTAGATTGCAGATAAATCAGTCAAGTTGTCAGTAAGTTAGATAGTCTGCATTTAGTTTCTAGTTGGTCAGTTAGTTCGCAGTTAGTTAGTTAGTTTGCAGATAGTTAGTTAGTTTGTCAGTAAGTTAGTTAGTTTCAGTTAGTTACATACTTGTCAGTTAAGTTGTTAGTTTGCTGTTGCAGTTAGTTAGGTGGTTTGAAGATAGTTAGTTAGTTTGTCAGTAAGTTAGTTAGTTTGCCAGTTAGTTAGATAGTTTGCATATAGTTAGTTAGTTTGTCAGTTAGTTAGTTAGTTTGTCAGGTTAGTTAGTTAGTTTGCCAGTTAGTTACTTAGTTTGTCAGTTAGTTAGTTAGTTTGCAGTTAGTTAGTTAGTTTGCAGATAGTTAGATAGTTTGTCAGTTAGTTAGTTAGTTTGCAAGTTAGTTAGTTAGTTTGGAGTTACTTAGTTAGTTAATTTGCAGTTAGGTAGCTAGTTTGTCTGTAAGTTAGTTAGTTTGCAGATAGTTAGTTAGTTTGCAGATAGTTAGTTAGTTTGCAGATAGCTAGTTAGTTTGCCAGTTAGTTAGTTAGTTTGTATGCAGTTAATTAGTTACTTTGTCTGCTAGTTAGTTTGTTTGCAATTAGTTAGTTATTTTGCAGATATTTAGTTAATTTGTCAGTTAGTTAGTTAGTTTGCCTGTTAGATAGATAGTTTGTCAGATAGTTAGTTAGTTTGCAGATAGTTAGATAGTTTGCAGATAGTTAGTTAGTTTGTCAGTTACTTAGTTACTTTGCCAGTTAGTAAGTTAGATTGTGAGTTAGTTGGCTAGTTTGCAGTTAGTTAGTTAGTTTGCAGTTAGTTAGTTAGTTTGCAGGTAGTTAGTTGGTTTGCCAGTTAGTTTGCTTGCTTACAATTAGTTAGTTAGTTTGCAGATAGTTAATTAGTTTGTCAGTTAGTTAGTTAGTTTGCCAGTTACTTACTCAGTTTGTCAGATAGTTAGTTAGTTTGCAGTTAGTTAGTTAATTTGATGTTAGTAAGTTAGTTTGCCAGATAGTTACTTAGTTTGTCAGTTAGTTAGTTAGTTTGCACATAGATAGTGATTTTGAAGAGAGTTAGTTAGTTTGTCAGTTAGATAGTTAGTTTTGCAGTTAGTTAGTTAGTTTGCAGCTAGTTAGTTAGTTTGCTTACAGTTAGTTAGGTAGTTTGCAGATTGTTAATTAGTTTGTCAGTTAGTTAGTTAGTTTGCCACTTACTCACTCATTTTGTCAGTTAGTTAGTTGGTTTGCAGTTACTGAGATAATTTGACGTTAGTTAGTTAGTTTGTCAGATAGTTAGCTAGTTTACAGTTAGTTAGATAATTTGCAGTTATTTAGTTAGTTTGCAGTAAATTTGTTAGTTTGCAGTTAGTTAGTTAGTTTGCCAGATAGTTAGTTAGTTTGCCAGCTAGTTTGTTAGTTTGTCAGTTAGTTAGTTTGCAGATACATAGTTAGTTTGTCAGTTTAGTCAGTTAGTTTGCAGTTAGTTAGTTAGTTTGTCAGATAGTTGGTAAGTTTGCCAGTTAGCTAGTTAGTTTCCTGTTAGTTAGTTAGTTCGCAGTTAGTTAGTTAGTTTGCAGATAGTTAGTTAGTTTGTCAGTTAGTTAGTTAGTTTCCCAGTTAGTTACTTACTTTGTAAGTTAGTTAGTTAGTTTGCAGATATTTAGTTAGTTTGTCAGTTATTTAGTTAGTTTGCCTGTTAGTTAGATAGTTTGCAGATAGTTAGTTAGAGCCTCAGTTAATTAGTTAGTTTGCCAGTTAGTTAGTTAGTTTGCCAATTATTTACTTAGTTTGTCAGTTAGTTAGTTAGTTTGCAGTTAGTTAGTTAGTTTGCAGTTAGTTAGTTAGTTTGTCAGATAGTTGGTTAGCTTGCCAGTTAGTTTCCTATATTCCAGTTAGTCAGTTAGTTAGCAGTTAGTTAGTTAGTTTGCAGATAGTTAATTAGTTTGTCAGTTAGTTAGTTAGTTTGCCAGTTAGTTAATTAGTTTGTCAGGTAGTTAGTTTGCAGATACATAGTTAGTTTGTCAGTTAGTTAGTTAGTTTGCAGATAGTTAATTAGTTTGTCAGTTAGTTAGTTAGTTTGCAGGTAGTTAGTCAGTTTGGAGATAGTTAGTTAGTTTGTCAGTTAGTAAGTTAGTTTGCAGTTGGTTAGTTAGTTTCCAGTTAGTTAGTTAGTTTGTCAGATAGTTGGTTAGCTTGCCAGTTAGTTTCCTATATTCCAGTTAGTCAGTTAGTTAGCAGTTAGTTAGTTAGTTTGCAGATAGTTAATTAGTTTGTCAGTTAGTTAGTTAGTTTGCCAGTTAGTTAATTAGTTTGTCAGGTAGTTAGTTAGTTTGCAGATACATAGTTAGTTTGTCAGTTAGTTAGTTAGTTTGCAGATAGTTAATTAGTTTGTCAGTTAGTTAGTTAGTTTGCAGGTAGTTAGTCAGTTTGGAGATAGTTAGTTAGTTTGTCAGTTAGTAAGTTAGTTTGCAGTTGGTTAGTTAGTTTCCAGTTAGTTAGTTAGTTTGTCAGATAGTTAGATGGTTTGCAGTTAGTTAGTTAGTTTGCAAAGAGTTAGTTAGTTTGTCAGACAGTTAGTTAGTTTGTCAGTTAGTAAGTTAGTTTGCACATAGTTAATTAGTTTGCAGTTAGTTAGTTAGTTTGCAGATAGTTAGTTAGTTTGTCAGTTAGTTAGTTAGTTTGCCAGTTAGTTAGTTAGTTTCCAGTCAGTTAGTTAGTTTGCAGGTAGTTAGTCAGTTTGGAGATAGTTAGTTAGTTTGTCAGTTAGTAAGTTAGTTTGCAGTTGGTTAGTTAGTTTCCAGTTAGTTAGTTAGTTTGTCAGATAGTTAGATGGTTTGCAGTTAGTTAGTTAGTTTGCAAAGAGTTAGTTAGTTTGTCAGACAGTTAGTTAGTTTGTCAGTTAGTAAGTTAGTTTGCACATAGTTAGTTGGTTTGTCAGTTAGTTGGTTAGTTTGTCAGTTAGTGAGTTAGTTTGCAGATAGTTAGTTAGTTTGTCAAAGAGTTAGTTAGTTTGCCAGTTAGTTAGCTAGTTTCCAGTTAGTTAGTTAGTTTGCAGTTTGTTACTTAGTTTGTCAGTTAGCTAGTTAGTTTGCAGTTAGTTAGTTTGCTTGCAGTTAGTTAGTTAATTTGCAGTTAGTTAATAAGTTTGTAAGTTAGGTAGTTAGTTACACAGTTAGTTACTTAGTTTGCCAGTTAGTCAGTTAGTTAGACTGCAGTTAGTTAGTTACATTGTCAGTTAGTTAATTAGTATGTCAGTTAGTTAGTTAGTTTGTTTGCATTTAGTTAGTTAGTTTGTCAGTTAGTTAGTTAGTTTGCAGTTAGTTAGTTAGTTTGCCTGTTAGTTAGCTAGTTTCCAGTTAGTTAGTTAGTTTGCAGTTAGTTAGTTAGTTTGCAGATACTTAGTTAGTTTGCAGTAAATTAATTAGCTTGACAGTTAGTTTGTTAGTTTGCAGATAGTTAGTTAGTTTGCCAGTTAGTTACTTAGTTTGTCAGTTAGTTAGTTAGTTTGAATTTAGTTAGTTAGTTTGCAGATAGTTAGTTTGTTTGTCAGATAGTTAATTAGTTTGCCTGATAGTTAGCTAGTTTCCAGTAAGTTAGTTAGTTTGCAGTTAGTTAGTAAGTTTGTAGATAGTTATTTGGTTTGTCAGTTAGTTAGTTCATTTGTCAGTCAGTTAGTTAGTTTGCCAGTTAGTTAGGTAGTTTGCAGATAGTTAGTTAGTTTTTCAGATAGTTAGTTAGTTAGTTGCGAAATAGCTAGTTAGTTAGTTAGTTAGCTAGTTTGCAGTTTGATAGTTAGTTTGGTAAAGTTGAAGTTAGTTAGTTTGTCACTAGTTAGTTTGTTTGCAGTTACGTTAGTTAGCTTTGCAGTTAGTTAGTTAGTTTGTCAGTTAGATGTTAGTTAGCTAGTTAGTTAGTTAGTTAGTTAGTTTGCAGTAAATTAAATGAATTTGTCGTTAGTTAGTTAGTTTGCAGATACATAGTTAGTTTGTCAGTTAGTTAGTTTGTAGGCTGTTAGTTAGTTAGTTTGCAGTTAGTTAGTTAGTTTGTCAGATAGTTAGTTAATTTGCAGTTAGTTAATTAGTTTGTCACTTAGGTAGTTAGTTTGCAGTTAGTTAGTTAGTTTGCAGTTAGTTAGTTAGTTTGCAGATAGTTAGTTAGTTTGGCAGTTAGTTACTTAGTTTGACAGTTAGTTAGTTAGTTTGTCGGTTAGATAGTTTGTTTTCAGTTAGTTAGTTATTTTGCAAATAGTTAGTAAATTTGTCAGATATTTAGTTAGTTTGCCAGTTAGTTACTTAGGGTCCAGTTAGTTAATTAGTTAGTTTGTCAGTTAGTTAGTCAGTTTGCCAGTTAGAAACTTAGTTTGTCAGTTAGTTAGTTAGTTTGCAATCAGTTAGTTAGTTTGTCAGATAGTTAGATACTTTGCCAGTTAGTTAGTTAGTTTGCAGTTAGTTAGTTAGTTTCCAGTTAGTTAGTTAGTTTGCAATTAGTTAGTTAGTTTACCAGTAAGTTAGTTAGTTTGCCCGTTAGTTACTTAGTTTGTCAAGATAGTTAGTTAGTTTGCAGTTTGTTAGTTATATTGCAGATAGTTAGTTAGTTTGTCAGTGTGATAGTTAGTTTGCCAGTTAGTTAGTTTGTTTGCAGTTAGTTAATTAGTTTGCCTGATAGTTAGCTGGTTTCCAGTAAGTTAGTTAGTTTGCAGTTAGTGAGTAAGTTTGTAGATAGTTAGTTAGTTTGTTTGCAGTTAGTTAGTCAGTTTGCAGTTAGTTAGTTAGTTTGTCAGTTTGTTAGTTAGTTTGCAGTTAGTTAGTTAGTTTGTCAGTTAGTTAGTCTGTATGCTGTTAGTTAGTTAGTTTGCAGTTAGTTAGTTAGTTTGTCAGATAGTTAGTTAATTTGCAGTTAGTTAATTAGTTTGACACTTAGGTAGTTAGTTTGTGAGTTAGTTAGCTAGTTTGCAGTTTGATAGTTAGTTTGCAGTTAGTTAGTTAGTTTGTCTGCTAGTTAGTTTGTTTGCAGTTAGTTATTCAGTTTGCAGTTAGTTAGTTAGTTTGTCAGTTTGTTAGTTAGTTTGCAGTTAGATAGTTAGTTTGCAGTAAATTAATGAATTTGTCAGTTAGTTAGTTTGCAGATACATAGTTAGTTTGTCAGTTAGTTAGTTTGTATGCTGTTAGTTAGTTAGTTTGCAGTTCGTTAGTTAGTTTGTCAGATAGTTAGTTAATTTGCAGTTAGTTAATTAGTTTGTCACTTAGGTAGTTAGGTATGCAGTTAGTTAGTTAGTTTGCAGTTAGTTAGTTAGTTTGCAGATAGTTAGTTAGTTTGCCAGTTAGTGACGTATTTTGTCAGTTAGTTAGTTAGTTTGCCAGTTAGTCAGTTAGTTTGCAGATAGTTAGTTAGTTTGCCAGTTAGTGACGTATTTTGTCAGTTAGTTAGTTTGCAGGTAGTTAGTTAGTTTGCAGATAGTTAGTTTGTTTGTCAGTTAGTGAGTTAGTTTGCCAGTTAGTTAGTTTGCTTGCAGTTAGTTAGTTAGTTTGCAGTTAGATAATTAGTTTGTCACTTAGGTAGTTAGTTTGTCAGTTATTTACTTAGTTTGCTAGTTAGTTAGTTAGTTTGCAGTTTGTTAGTTATTTTGCAGATAGTTAGTTAGTTTGTCAGTGTGATAGTTAGTTTGCCAGTTAGTTACTTTGTTTGTCAGATAGTTAGTTAGTTTGTCAGTTAGTTAGTTAGTTTGCCAGTTAGTTAGTTAGTTTGCAAATAGTTAGTTAATTTGTCAGATAGTTAGTTAGTTTGCCAGTTAGTTACGTAGTTTGTCAGTTAGTTAGTTAGTTTGCAGCTAGTTAGTTTGTCAGATAGTTAGTTAGTTTTGCTTTAGTTAGTTAGTTAGTATCCAGTTAGTAAGTTCGTTTGCAGTTAGTGAGTTAGTTTGCAGATAGTTAGTTAGCATTTGTCAGTTAGGTAGTTAGTTTGCAGTTAGTTAGTTAGTTTCCAGTCAGTTAGTTAGTTTGCAGGTAGTTAGTCAGTTTGCAGATAGTTAGTTAGTTTGTCAGTTAGTAAGTTAGTTTGCAGTTGGTTAGTTAGTTTGCCGTTAGTTAGTTAGTTTGTCAGATAGTTAGATGGTTTGCAGTTAGTTAGTTAGGTTGCAAAGAGTTAGTTAGTTTGTCAGACAGTTAGTTAGTTTACCTGTCACTTAGCTAGATTCCAGTTAGTTAGTTAGTTTGCAGCTAGTTAGTTAGATTGCAGATAGTTAGTTGGTTTGTCAGTTAGTTAGTTTGTTTGTCAGATAGTTAATTAGTTTGCCTGATAGTTAGCTGGTTTCCAGTAAGTTAGTTAGTTTGCAGTTAGTGAGTAAGTTTGTAGATAGTTAGTTAGTTTGTTTGCAGTTAGTTAGTCAGTTTGCAGTTAGTTAGTTAGTTTGTCAGTTTGTTAGTTAGTTTGCAGTTAGTTAGTTAGTTTGCAGTAAATTAATTAGTTTGCCAGTTAGTTAGTTAGTTTGCAGACAGTTAGTTAGTTTGCAGATAGTTAGTTAGTTTGACAGATAGTCAGTTAGTTTGCCTGTTAGTTAGCTATTTTCCATTTAGTTAGTTAGTTTGCAGGTAGTTAGTCAGTTTGCAGATAGTTAGTTAGTTTGTCAGTTAGTAAGTTAGTTTGCAGTTTGTTAGTTAGTTTGCAGTTAGTTAGTTAGTTTGTCAGATAGTTAGTTAGTTTGTCAGTTAGTTAGTTAGTTTGCCAGTTAGTTAGTTAGTTTGCAAATAGTTAGTTAATTTGTCAGATAGTTAGTTAGTTTGCAGTTAGTTAGTTAGTTTGCAGATAGTTAGTTAGTTTGCCAGTTAGTTACGTAGTTTGTCAGTTAGTTAGTTAGTTTGCAGCTAGTTAGTTTGTCAGATAGTTAGTTAGTTTGCCAGTTAGTTAGTTAGTTTCCAGTTAGTTAGTTAGAGTGCAGTTAGTGAGTTAGTTTGCAGATAGTTAGTTAGTTTGTCAGTTAGGTAGTTAGTTTGCCAGTTAGTTAGTTAGTTTCCAGTCAGTTAGTTAGTTTGCAGGTAGTTACTAATTTTTGAGTTAGTTTTTTAGTTTGTCAGTTAGTTAGTTAGTTTGCAGTCGGTTAGTTAGTTTGCAGTTAGTTAGTTAGTTTGTCAGATAGTTAGATGGTTTGCAGTTAGATAGTTAGTTTGCAAAGAGTTAGTTAGTTTGTCAGACAGTTAGTTAGTTTACCTGTCAGTTAGATAGTTTCCAGTTAGTTAGTTAGTTTTGCAGCTAGTTAGTTAGTTTGCAGATAGTTAGTTAGTTTGTCAGTTAGTTAGTTTGTTTGTCAGATAGTTAATTAGTTTGCCTGATAGTTAGCTGGTTTCCAGTAAGTTAGTTAGTTTGTCAGTTAGTTGAGTAAGTTTGTAGATAGTTAGTTAGTTTGTTTGCAGTTAGTTAGTCAGGTTTGCAGTTAGTTAGTTAGTTTGTCAGTTTGTTAGTTAGTTTGCAGTTAGTTAGTTAGTTTGCAGTAAATTAATTAGTTTGTCAGTTAGTTAGTTTGCAGATACATAGTTAGTTTGTCAGTTAGTTAGTCTGTATGCTGTTAGTTAGTTAGTTTGCAGTTAGTTAGTTAGTTTGTCAGATAGTTAGTTAATTTGCAGTTAGTTAATTAGTTTGACACTTAGGTAGTTAGTTTGTGAGTTAGTTAGCTAGTTTGCAGTTTGATAGTTAGTTTGCAGTTAGTTAGTTAGTTTGTCTGCTAGTTAGCTTGTTTGCAGTTAGTTATTCAGTTTGCAGTTATTTAGTTAGTTTGTCAGTTTGTTAGTTAGTTTGCAGTTAGATAGTTAGTTTGCAGTAAATTAATGAATTTGTCAGTTAGTTAGTTTGCAGATACATAGTTAGTTTGTCAGTTAGTTAGTTTGTATGGTGTTAGTTAGTTAGTTTGTCAGTTCGTTAGTTAGTTTGTCAGATAGTTAGTTAATTTGCAGTTAGTTAATTAGTTTGTCACTTAGGTAGTTAGTTTGCAGTTAGTTAGTTCGTTTGCAGTTAGTTATTTAGTTTGCAGGTAGTTAGTTAGTTTGCCAGTTAGTTACTTAGTTTGTCAGTTAGTTAGTTAGTTTGCAGATAGTTAGTTAGTTTGCCAGTTAGTTACTTAGTTTGCTAGTTAGTTAGTTAGTTTGCAGTTAGTTAGTCAGTTTGCAGATAGTTAGTTAGTTTGTCAGTTAGTTAGTTAGTTAGCCAGTTAGTTAGTTTGTTTGTAAGTTAGTTGGTTAGTTTGCAGTTAGATAATTAGTTTGTCACTTAGGTAGTTAGTTTGTCAGTTATTTACTTAGTTTGCTAGTTAGTTAGTTAGTTTGCAGTTTGTTAGTTATTTTGCAGATAGTTAGTTAGTTTGTCAGTGTGATAGTTAGTTTGCCAGTTAGTTAGTTTGTTTGCAGTTAGTTAGTCAGTTTGTAGTTAGTTAGTTAGTTTGTCAGACACTTAGTTAGTTTGAACGTTAGTTAGTTAGTTACCAGTTGGTTAGTTAGTTTACAGTATAGTTAATTAGTTTGCCAGTTAGTTAGTTAGTTTGCAGACAGTTAGATAGTTTGCAGATAGTTAGTTAGTTTGACAGATAGTCAGTTAGTTTGCCTGTTAGTTAGCTATTTTCCATTTAGTTAGTTAGTTTGCAGGTAGTTAGTCAGTTTGCAGATAGTTAGTTAGTTTGTCAGTTAGTAAGTTAGTTTGCAGTTTGTTAGTTACTTTGCAGTTAGTTACTTAGTTTGTCAGATAGTTAGTTAGTTTGTCAGTTAGTTAGTTAGTTTGCCAGTTAGTTAGTTAGTTTGCAAATAGTTAGTTAATTTGTCAGATAGTTGGTTAGTTTGCAGTTAGTTAGTTAGTTTGCAGATAGTTAGTTAGTTTGCCAGTTAGTTACGTAGTTTGTCAGTTAGTTAGTTAGTTTGCAGCTAGTTAGTTTGTCAGATAGTTAGTTAGTTTGCCAGTTAGTTAGTTAGTTTCCAGTTAGTTAGTTAGTTTGCAGTTAGTGAGTTAGTTTGCAGATAGTTAGTTAGTTTGTCAGTTAGGTAGTTAGTTTGCCAGTTAGTTAGTTAGTTTCCAGTCAGTTAGTTAGTTTGCAGGTAGTTAGTCAGTTTGCAGATAGTTAGTCAGTTTGTCAGTTAGTAAGTTAGTTTGCAGTTGGTTAGTTAGTTTGCCGTTAGTTAGTTAGTTTGTCAGATAGTTAGATGGTTTGCAGTTAGTTAGTTAGTTTGCAAAGAGTTAGTTAGTTTGTCAGACAGTTAGTTAGTTTACCTGTCAGTTAGCTAGATTCCAGTTAGTTAGTTAGTTTGCAGCTAGTTAGTTAGATTGCAGATAGTTAGTTGGTTTGTCAGTTAGTTAGTTTGTTTGTCAGATAGTTAATTAGTTTGCCTGATAGTTAGCTGGTTTCCAGTAAGTTAGTTAGTTTGCAGTTAGTGAGTAAGTTTGTAGATAGTTAGTTAGTTTGTTTGCAGTTAGTTAGTCAGTTTGCAGTTAGTTAGTTAGTTAGTCAGTTAGTTAGTTAGTTTGCAGATAGTTAGTTAGTTTGCAGTAAATTAATTAGTTTGCCAGTTAGTTAGTTTGCAGATACATAGTTAGTTTGTCAGTTAGTTAGTCTGTATGCTGTTAGTTAGTTAGTTTGCAGTTAGTTAGTTAGTTTGTCAGATAGTTAGTTAATTTGCAGTTAGTTAATTAGTTTGACACTTAGGTAGTTAGTTTGTGAGTTAGTTAGCTAGTTTGCAGTTTGATAGTTAGTTTGCAGTTAGTTAGTTAGTTTGTCTGCTAGTTAGTTTGTTTGCAGTTAGTTATTCAGTTTGCAGTTAGTTAGTTAGTTTGTCAGTTTGTTAGTTAGTTTGCAGTTAGATAGTTAGTTTGCAGTAAATTAATGAATTTGTCAGTTAGTTAGTTTGCAGATACATAGTTAGTTTGTCAGTTAGTTAGTTTGTATGCTGTTAGTTAGTTAGTTTGCAGTTCGTTAGTTAGTTTGTCAGATAGTTAGTTAATTTGCAGTTAGTTAATTAGTTTGTCACTTAGGTAGTTAGTTTGCAGTTAGTTAGTTCGTTGGCAGTTAGTTATTTAGTTTGCAGGTAGTTAGTTAGTTTGCCAGTTAGTTACTTAGTTTGTCAGTTAGTTAGTTAGTTTGCAGTTAGTTTGTTAGTTTGCAGATAGTTAGTTAGTTTGCCAGTTAGTTACTTAGTTTGCTAGTTAGTTAGTTAGTTTGCAGTTAGTTAGTCAGTTTGCAGATAGTTAGTTAGTTTGTCAGTTAGTTAGTTAGTTTGCCAGTTAGTTAGTTTGCTTGCAGTTAGTTAGTTAGTTTGCAGTTAGATAATTAGTTTGTCACTTAGGTAGTTAGTTTGTCAGTTATTTACTTAGTTTGCTAGTTAGTTAGTTAGTTTGCAGTTAGTTAGTCAGTTTGCAGATAGTTAGTTAGTTTGTCAGTTAGTTAGTTAGTTTGCCAGTTAGTTAGTTTGCTTGCAGTTAGTTAGTTAGTTTGCAGTTAGTTAATTAGTTTGTGAGTTAGATAGCTAGTTTGCAGTTTGATAGTTAGTTTGCAGTTAGTTAGTTAGTTTGTCACATAGTTAGTTAATTTGCAGATAGTTAATTAGTTTGTCACTTAGGTAGTTAGTTTGTCAGTTAGTTACTTAGTTTGCTAGTTAGTTAGTTAGTTTGCAGTTAGTTAGTCAGTTTGCAGATAGTTAGTTAGTTTGTCAGTTAGGTAGTTACTTTGTCAGTAAGTTAGTTTGATTGCAGATACATAGTTAGTTTGTCAGTTAGTTAGTTTGTATGCAGTTAGTTAGTTAGTTTGTCAGATAGTTAGTTAGTTTGGCAGATAGTTAGTTAGTTTCCAGTTAGTTAGTTGGTTTGCAGTTAGTTAGTTAGTTTGCCAGTTAGTTACTTAGTTTGTCACTTAGTTAGTTAGTTTGCAGTTAGTTAGTTAGTTTGCCAGTTAGTTAGTTAGTTTCCAGTTAGTTAGTCAGTTTGCAGTTAGTTAGTCAGTTTGCAGATAGTTAGTTAGTTTTTCAGTTAGTTAGTTAGTTTCCCAGTTAGTTAGATAGTTTGCAGATAGTTAGTTAGTTTGCCAGTTAGTCAGTTAAATTGTGAGATAGCTAGTTAGTTAGTTTCCCAGTTAGTTAGATAGTTTGCAGATAGTTAGTTAGTTTGCCAGTTAGTCAGTTAAATTGTGAGATAGCTAGTTAGTTTGCCAGTTAGTTACTTAGTTTCCAGATAGTTAGTTAGTTTGCAGTTAGTTAGTTAGTTTGCAGATAGTTAGTTAGTTTGCCAGTTAGTTACTTTGTTTGTCACTTAGTTAGTTAGTTTGCAGTTAGCTAGTTAGTTTGCCAGTTAGTTAGTTAGTTTCCAGTTAGCTAGTTAGTTTGCAGTTAATTAGTCAGTTTGCAGATAGTTAGTTAGATTGTCAGTTAGTAAGTTAGTTTGCTAGTTAGTTAGTTTGCTTGCAGTCAGTTAGTTAGATTGCAGTTAGTTAATTAGATTGTCAGTTAGTTAGTTAGCTTGCCAGTTAGTTACTTAGTTTATCAGTAAGTCAGTTAGTTTGCAGTTAGTTAGTTAGTTTGCAGATAGTTAGTTAGTTTGTCAGATAGTTAGTTAGTCTGCATGTTAGTTAGCTAATTGCAAGTTAGTTAGTTAGTTTGCAGTTAGTTAGTTAGTTTGTTAGTTAGTTAGATTGTCAGTTAGTTAGTTTGCAGTCAGTTAGTTAGTTTGACAGTTAGTTAGTTAGTTTGTCAGTTAGTTAGTTAGTTTTCAGATAGTTAGTTAGTTTGTCAGATAGTTAGTTAGTTGGCCTGTTAGTTAGCTAGTTTGTCACTTAGTTAGTTAGTTTGCAGTTAGATAGTTTGTTTGCCAGTTAGTTAGTTAGTTTCCAGTTAGTTAGTTAGTTTGCTAGTTAGTTAGTTTGCTTGCAGTTAGTTAGTTAGTTTGCAGTTAGTTAATTAGTTTGTCAGTTAGTTAGTTAGTTTGCCAGTTAGTTACTTAGTTTATCAGTAAGTTAGTTAGTTATGCAGTTAGTTAGTTAGTTTGCAGATAGTTAGTTAGTTTGTCAGATAGTTAGTTAGTTTGGCCTGTTAGTTAGTCAGATAGTTAGTTAGTTTGCCAGTTAGTTTCTTAGTTTGTCACTTAGTTAGTTAGTTTGCAGTTAGATAGTTTGTTTGCCAGTTACTCAGTTAGTTTGCCAGTTAGTCAGTTAGTTTGTGAGTTAGTTAGCAAGTTTGCAGTATGTTAGTTAGTTTGTCAGTTAGTAAGTTAGTTTGCTAGTTAGTTAGTTTGCTTGCAGTTAGTTAGTTAGTTTGCAGTTAGTTCATTAGTTTGTCAGTTAGTTAGTTAGTTTGCCAGTTAGTTACTTAGTTTATCAGTAAGTTAGTTAGTTTGCAGTTAGTTAGTTAGTTTGCAGATAGTTAGTTAGTTTGTCAGATAGTTAGTTAGTTGGCCTGTTAGTTAGCTAGTTTCCAGTTAGTTAGTTAGTTTGCAGTTAATTAGTTTGTTTGCAGATAGTTAGTTGGTTTGCCAGTTAATTACTTAGATTCCAGTTAGTTAATTAGTTAGGTTGTCAGTTAGTTAGTCAGTTTGCCAGTTAGTTACTTAGTTTGGCAGTTAGTTAGATAGTTTGCAGTTAGTTAGTTAGTTTGCAGTTAGTTAGTTAGTTTGCCAGTTAGTCAGTTAGTTTGTGAGTTATTTAGTTACTTTGCAGTTAGTTAGTTACTTTGTGAGTTAGTAAGTTAGTTTGCAGTTAGTTAATTAGTCTGCAGTAAATTATTTAGTTTGTCAGTTAGTTAGTTTGCAGATACATAGTTAGTTTGTCAGTTAGTTAGTTAGTTTGTCAGTTAGTTAGTTTGCATGCAGTTAGTTAGTTAGTTGGCAGTTAGTAAGTTAGTTAGTCAGTTAGTTAGTTTGTCAGTTAGTTAGTTAGTTAGTTTGCAGTTGGTTAGTTAGTTTGCCAGTTAGTTAGTTAGTTTGCAATTAGTCAGTTAGTGTGCAGTGAGTTTGTTAGTTTGTCAGTTAGTTAGTTAGTTTGCCAGTTAGTTACGTAGTTTGTCAGTTAGTTAGTTAGTTTGCAGTTAGTTAGTTAGTTTGCAGTTAGTTAGTTAGTTTGTCAGTTAGTTAAATAGTTTGCCAGTTAGTTACTTAGTTTGTCAGTTAGTCAGTTAGTTTGCAGGTAGTTAGTTAGTTTGCAGTTAGTTAGTTAGTTTGCCAGTTAGTTAGTTAGTTTGCAGTTAGTTAGTTAGTTTGTCAGTTAGTTAGTTAGTTTGCAGTTAGTTAGTTAGTTTGCCAGTTAGTTAGTTAGTTTTCAGTTAGTTAGTTAGTTTGTAAGTCAGTTAGTTAGTTTGCAGTTAGTTAGTTAGTTTGTCGGTTAGTTAGTTAGTTTGCAGTTATTTAGTTAGTTTCCTGTTAGTTAGTTAGTTTGCAGTTAGTTAGATAGTTTGCAGATAGTTACATAGTTTGCCAGTTAGTTACTTAGTATGTCAGTTAGTTAGTTAGTTTGCAGTTAGATAGATAGTTTGCAGATAGTTAGTTACTTTGTCAGTTAATTAGTTAGTTTGCCAGTTACTCAGTTAGTTTGTGAGTTAGTTAGCTAGTTTGCAGTTAGTTACTTAGTTTGTCAGTTAGTTAGTTAGTTTGCAGTTAGATAGTTAGTTTGCAGTTAGTTAGTTAGTTTGTCAGATAGTTAGCTAGTTTGCAGTTAGTTAGTTAGTTTGCAGTAAATTAATAAGTTTTCAGTTAGTTAGTTTGCAGATACATAGTTAGTTTGTCAGTTAGTTAGTTAGTTTGTCAGTTAGTCAGTTTGTATGGAGTTAGTTAGTTAGTTTATCAGTTTGTTTGTTAGTTTGCCAGTTACTCAGTTAGTTTGCCAGTTACCTAGTTTGCTTGCAGTTAGTTAGTTTGCTTGCAGTTAGTTAGTTAGTTTGCAGTTAGTTACTTAGTTTGTCACTTAGTTGGTTAGTTTGCAGTTAGTTAGTTAGTTTGCCAGTTAGTTAGTTAGTTTCCAGTTAGTTAGTTAGTTTGCAGTTAGTTAGACAGTTTGTCAGTTAGTTAGTTAGTTTGCCAGTTAGTCAGTTAGTTTGCAGTAAATTATTTAGTTTGTCAGTTAGTTAGTTAGTTTGCCAGTTATTCAGCTTGTATGCAGTTAGTTAGTTAGTTTGTCTGCTGGTTAGTTAGTTTGTCTGCTGGTTAGTTTGTTGCAGTTAGTTAGTTAGTTTGTAGATATTTAGTTAATTTGTCAGATAGTGTGTTAGTTTGCCAGTTAGTTGCTGAGTTTCCTGTTAGTTAGTTAGTTAGTTTGTCTGTTAGTTAGTCAGTGTGCCAGTTAGTTACTTAGTTTGTCAGTTAGTTAGTTAGATTGCAGTTAGTTAGTTAGTTTGTCAGATAATTAGTTAGCCTTTGCCAGTTAGGTTAGTTTGCAGTAGTTAGTGGTTTGAAGTTAGTTAGTTAGTTTGTCATTGTTAGATAGTTAGTCTTGTCAGTTAGTTAGTTAGTTTGCAGCTTAGTTAGTTAGTTTGCTTAGTTAGTTAGTTAGTTAGTTTGTCAGATAGTTAGTTAGTTTGCCAGTTAGTTAGTTAGTTTTGACCAGTTAGTTAGTTAGTTTGCAGTTAGTTAGTTAGTTTGCCAGTTTGATTAGTTAGTTTGCCAGTTAGTTAGTTAGTTTGTCTGCTAGTTTGTTAGTTTGTTTGCAGTTAGTTATTCAGTTTTCAGTTAGTTAGTTAGTTTGTCAGTTTGTTAGTTAGTTTGCAGATTGTTAGTTAGTTTTGCAGTAAAGTTAGTTGAGTTTGTCAGTTAGTTAGTTAGTTTGTTAGTTAGTTTTGCAGTTAGCTAGTTGTGAGTTAGTTAGTTAGTTTGTCTGCTTAAGTTAGTTAGTTTGCAGTTAGTTAGTTAGTTTGTCAGATAGTTAGTTAATTTGCAGTTAGTTAATTAGTTTGCACTTAGTTAGTTAGTTTGCAGTTAGTTAGTTAGTTTGTCGGTTAGTTAGTTATTAGTTATTCAGTTTGTATGCAGTTAGTTAGTTTGTTTGCAGTTAGTTACTTAGTTAGTTTGTCTAAGTTAGTTAGTTTGCAGTTAGTTAGTTAGTTTGCAGATAAAGTTAGTTAGTTTGTCCAAAAGATACAAAGTTACTTAGTTTGTTAGTTAGTTAGTTAGTTTCCTGTTAGTTAGTTAGTTTGTCAGATAGTTAGTTAGTGTATGTCAAAGTTAGTTAGTTAGTTTGCCAGTTAGTTAGTTTGATTGCAGTTAGTTAGTTAGTTTGTCAGTTAGATAATTAGTTTGTCACTTAGTTAGTTAGTTTGTCAGTTATTTACTTAGTTTGAAGTTAGTTAGTTAGTTTGCAGTTAGTTAGTCAGTTTGCCAGATAGTTAGTTAGTTTGTCAGTTAGTTAGTTAGTTTGCAGTTAGTTAGTTTGCTTTGCAGTTAGTTAGTTAGATTCCAGTTAGTTAATTAGTTTGTCACTTAGTTAGTTAGTTTGCAGTTAGTTAGTTAGTTTCAGCTGTTAGTTAGTTTCCAGTTAGTTAGTTAGTTTGTCAGTTAGTTAGTTAGTTTGCCAAAGTTAGTTAGTTAGCTTGAGTTGCAGATAGTTAGTTAGTTTTTCAGTAATTTAGTTAGTTTGCCAGTTAGTCAATTAGTTTGTCAGTTTGTCAGTTTGTATGCAGTTAGTTAGCTAGATTGCAGTTAGTTAGTTTGTCAGTATCTTTGTCAGATAGTTAGTTGCTTAGAGGCACTCAGGTGCTTCCTGAACTTGGTGGTTCCGACGAGGGAGAAGATAGGGTAGAGAGAATTGGTACAAGTTTTCAAATATCTTTATTATGATGAAAATAAACAAAAATGACAATAAATTACAGAAAAACTTAAGGGAATAATAGAAAATTTATAGGACGATTGCGGTCTCAACCTTCGGTCCGCGTCTCCATCTTTTTCCTTTCCTTCCTAAGGTCTTCTGTAACAAAAAATTATACAAGGAGTATAATTATCTGCGGACGCTATTATGTTCCAACGCGCTCGTCAGCTGTTTTATCTCGCTCCGAGCGACCGTGTATGGTGTGCTCGAAGGAGAGTTAACCTGCCGGATTTGGCACAGAAACAAGTGTGACTGTATTATTTTGTTTTGGTCAGTGAAATTCGCTCGCTACGATTTCACCGGATGCACGTAACCGGGCAGACGAGCTTTTCTCCTTCGTTCTACCGGTTTGCTCAGCAATGCCACTTACGGAAGGGGAAACCAGAAATGGAGGTTGTAAGGTCTCCAAATGGCTATATCCCGCGAGCATCGCTCATCCAGCGTGCGGGTGACGTTCAGACGCCACCCACGCAAGAGAGGACGCTTCGTCCGGTGGTACGGGTCACCTCGTCGGCGGTTCTCAGAAACGGCTACCGCGGCCTACCCACGCAGCTGCCATCGTCAGCGTTTCCGGTATCCCGGAAGGAAACGCCCGGGCAGCTCTGCCATATTGGATTCCGCTGTCGTCGGCGGTTCCCCTCAATGAGGAAAACCGGCCTGCGGCTCGCCGAATTCAGGACGATGTCCTTTGCAATCACTAAACCACCCTACGGTCACAGCCGCCCAATTGTGTGGTTAACTCCACAAACTGGTAAGTGGGTGGTAGCGGTGGGAAGGACGGTGCTTCCGAACCCTTTGCTCACAGTGGTCGCTTGTGCCTCTACCTTGTCACCTCACGACCGAATCACTGGAGCGGGTTCTCTAAAGCCCGGTGCACGGTGAACAACGCGAAGGGATGGGAACCAATACCTGGAGTCTGCATCTACCTTTCCGGTTGCTCCTACGCCGTACGGCTTGAAACGGGTCGTCCGAAACTGACCACTCCAGCGGTCGGTGCACCGTATGAATGGTACACTGGCAGACGCGGTGGTCCGAGTGGGTCTTCGTTCCCTTCGAGACGGTGAATCCACCACCAGGAAATATCAGCATATATCGATATTTCCGTTCACCAGTGGCCTCTATCCGTGCATTGCACTTGAACAGGTCTCAAGGTGCTGAACACCGATTCCCCAACGTCGCAGTCGCGGCAACGAATTGCAACGTTCGAAGAAATTCACAATCCTGCGTCTACGCCGATCGCGCGTCACTGCGAAAAATCCTTCAGAAGTCGCTTGACGAGATTTTCCTTGTTAATGAATCTTACTTGCTGTCCCGCGTACTAACAAAGAGTGAGCTGAAGGCTTCGGACTCTTCGGAGCTCGTGCGAGAAAAAGCGGAGCTGAAAGAGATCAAGCTAACAGGTCTGCTCCTATCGCGTCGACGGCTCAGTACTGAACCGTGACGATCTGCAAGCGCAGCGATGGCCCGGTTGGCTCCGGTCGCGCAAGCGCAGAAACCCGCGTAGCGACGAATCGCGCTTCTGGGCCCGGGCGGCTGGCTACGCGCTGCATGGCCACGATTACGACGCGGTGCGCTGCCGCGTTTCGGCCGTCTATCTCGATTCGATAAATCGATTCTTCTCTCTCTCTCGGCGCTAACAACACGAGTTTCTGGAATTTATTCTCCGAATCCAGAATTCCAGTCAAACCGGCTAGCAAGCGCAAACGCACTTTACGTGCAAACGGTCATTGTATACTGAACTGACGATGAAAAAATTCTTCGTCAGCAGAACCTTTCTAAAATGATACGCGAATTCATTATAGATACGTGGAATCGCGGGCCGAAGTTTTTCCCTTCTCGGAGATCACGCTGATATTTAATATATAGTTGGATTTTTGCAGTTAGCTTTGAGTTAGCTTGCCAAGACAGTTGAAAATGTAAGTTTTGTAGATGGTTACTTTGGTCTTGTCAGTTGAGTTGGATTCTGTTTGTCAGTCAGTTCAGTTTGTTTGCGCAATTAGAAGCCCGCTGCCAGTTATTAGTAGTTTTACGCAGATAAGTTAGTTGTAGTTTTTCTGTGATGAAGTTGAGTGCTGAGTTGAAGCCCAGAGTTAGTGATAGCCTTGAGTCTTGCAGTTTGATAGTTGAGCCTTTGCAAAGTTGAGTTGGGTTAGTTTGGTCATATAGCTAGTTAATCTTGCAGACAGTTAATTAGCTCTGTCACTCAAGTAGTTGAGCCTGTCAAAGTTAGTTACTTAGTTTGCTAACAGTTGAAAGGTTAGTTAGATTTGCAGTTGAGTTGAAGTCCAAATATTTGCCGATGATAGTTAGTTGAGCTTTGTCAAAGCCAGGCAGTTACTGGTTGTCAATGGGATTGAGCTTCTGACTTACGAGATTCATAGTTAGCTCTTGTCAGTTGTTAGTTAGTTTGTATGCGAGTTGAGTTGAGTTGAGTTTGGTCAAATAATTAGTTAGCTTGGCAGATAGTTAGCGTTAGTTTCCAGTTGGTTAGTTGGCTTGCAATTAAAGAAGTTAGCTTTGTAAGTTATTTAGTTAGCTCTTGCCAGTTAAGTTACTTAGTTTGTCACCTTCAGTTAGTTATGATTTGCAGTTAGTTCCAGTTAGTTTGTCAGTTGTTTGTTTGTAAGTGGCAGTTAGTTATTATTAGTTTGTCAGATAGTTAGTTAGTTTGATGCAAAGTAAATAGTTGAAGTTAGTTTCCAGATTAGTTAGTTGGATTTGCAGTTAGTTCCAGTTAGCTTTGCAGGTAGTTAGTTAGTTTGCCAGTTAGTTACTTAGTTTGTCACTTAGTTAGTTAATTTGCAGTTAGTTCCAGTTAGTTTGCCAGATTAGTTAGATCGACTTTGCAATTGATTAGTTAGTGATCAGTTAAGTGTTAGATTGGATGTCAGTTAGTTAGTTCCAGTTTGTCAGTTAATTCGATTCAGTTTCGATGGATTAGTTAATTTATATTTGTAGTTAGTTAGTTTACCGAATTGCAGTTAGATTAGTTGATTTGTCAGATGAAGTGTAATTAGTTTGTCAGATTGCTAGCATTGAGTTTCCCAGTTCAGTTTAAATTAGTTGCCCTCTTCCAACGTTAGTTCTGCGCAACGGCAGCAACTTGAAGCCCCCTATCAGCATGATTTCGCGGCACCGTTTGAAGTGACACCCCGCGCGGAGTGGATTATACTTGTTCACGTTAATCGTCAAATTAGAGATTTGTATCAGCGCCCATCCGCTGTCACGTTCCTGGAATTCTTCCCAGTGTTGCCAGGATGGGTTCCAGTGATGTATTGTTGGTACCACTCGTGCAGATCCAGATGCGTGAAAGCGTTCTACCGCGGTTTCTCATGTTATTTGATGCTTTTGCGCGCGCGTTTGGTCACCCGCTACAAATTCACCGATTAAATACTGTGTGTTCACTTTGAGATTATGCTTCTTCAAAGCGTCTCTGCACATGCTCCATCATAATGGTCTCTGCATCCTGGAGGAAGTTGCGCGGTTCGATATAATTCGGAATTTAGGACGGCACCAGTTAATACGCGATTATCAAACGAAGTGTCTATTTCAGGAAAGCCACAAAAAGTCCTCTGCTAGGAATGTCCAGCACCTTTCGCGTACGAAACGACCGCGCAACGTATGTTTCAGTCCTTCGAGTCGCGCGATTCGAGCAACCAACGATTGGTGAACGCCGATCGATAATCGCGGGAGTTTCACTCGGCTGTGTTCTTCTAAAGATCTGATACACTGCGCTGCACAGTTCTTCCCACGCGAGGTACTTCTCCCCGGTGAAATCAATCATTCAGATCGATCCAACAATTGACCTTCTACTGTCGCGAATTCTTCCATGGTTGAAAATGGAATATAAATGTTATCGTATTTTCCATGCAACGTGTTACAACCATTTGAGACTACGCTTTTCCAGTTTGAGAGCGTGTTTCTTTATACCACCACGCCCATTTGTTATCTTTGCCAAAACTCTTTCAGTTTCCTCGAATGCACTTGCATGTAAAAATGACAATCCGTCCCACACTATGGTTCTATGCAGTTTCGCTGCTTATATATCGTATAATTCTGTCCCGTGATTCATGCATATGATGAATTGAGTGTGCAAGATCGTTCAACACTGTCTCTGCTGATTCCGCATAATTCTAAGATCTGACGCTTCCCACAGATAATATTATATTACATTCAACACGTGTCGAGACTTTTTATCCTTGAATAGGTAAATTTATTTTATACATACCTATCACAAAAGTATTTTCGATCATATTATGTTTCTACTCAATTGTGCGTGCTCACGAGACGAGATAAATTCTTGATCCATGCGCAATAAACCCCATGTCGCTTGCTCCTTCCAAATATAACAAACTGACATGCCTCTCCATCTTCTTATCGGCAGACTCGATAAAACCTAATGTTTTGTAATCATTTGTTGCTTTAATAAATATATCATATTTTAAAGGCATCTAATTTCTTTCCCCGCGCCCATAATGCTCGTCAATGTTATTTGTTCTGGCTGAGGCTACATTTTCTTGCACGTGTACATGGTAATATAAATGGTATTTGCAAACATTGCACTTTTCGCAGAAGAAGAAAGAACATGTGACATAAAAAATTCGCATGATACACATGATTTCGGTCGATTCATTGCCGCGAATGTGATGTCGCATAGAATTTGCACGTTTGGTCGTGTTCAGGGTAATCTAAAAACGCTTTTGCAAAAGTTGCACCTTTTCGCATGAAGAACAGTGACATAACAATTCCTCTCCCCGGACACCTCGCGCTACCCTTGATGCATCGTTACACTTTTTATGTGCTTTCAAAGGCACACTCGTTTTGATAGTATCGTCGTCGCCGTCGTCGTGAAACGTTATCTATTGGATTCTACAAACATGAATTATTACATTTCTCTAAGAAACTGGCATGATATAAGTCGCGAGTAAGTGTTATTATCATCATTTTCCTTAGCGTTACTTACTTACCTTTAATTCTTTATATATACTTTTTGTGCATAATGTTACGATAGCAATAAACAACGTTCGACGCCTCATATACTGGGAGGAGGTTTGCCTCACATCCACGGCATACAAAGTACCTGGATATTACTTATAGAGTCGCGGTAGGGACCTGTGTCCGCTGTTAAATCATTCTATGGCGATACTTGAGGAAATGTGTTGTTGTTGCCACACTCGACATGGGCGAGCATTGATACCAGAAACGCGAGGATATCGAACAACATGTAAAATCGAAAGCTCCTTCTCCAGCACAGTCATTAACGATTTGTAGATTTGGTGCTTACGGTTGTTGTTGTTAGAATGCGTGGCATGTTGAACCTTTGTGCAAATGAAATTGTATGAGTGATGCCTGCATGTATATATGAAACCATCGACTGTATTATTTTTATTGTCCGAACTGGAACTGTGTGTCGAGCTTTTTGCCGCGTATTCGTGGCTGTGTCAAAATACGCACTATGTCAGCGAGAAATATAAACAATTTGTAACGATAGTAAAAATAGGAACAGTATTGCGCATAAACATGAGGCCGTCAAAATCCTTCATGAATATTATGATAAACATCTCTCCTGCGGATTGCGAGCTGTTGGACATTTGCAGCAGCGGATAATATGTTATACGATGCTATTAATAATTAAATAATTTTTATATACAATATATTATCATTTAAAACATATATTATTTCTCCCAATTTTATTTCACCCGTCTTCCATCATTCTCTCTCCTCGCCACCTAATGATATAGATGCAACGTTTCAAAAGTCTTATATTTCATTCGGCGCGGCCATTGATTCGATTCTACTATATTGATTCGCTACATATTGAATCGCGCAATATTACTGCGAGGGATTATCTTGTAGATTGCGAACTGTTAGCGTGCGCCATCAATGATATTGTAGTTGATGCTCGTAAGAAAAACATAACAATATATTATGTCATTTCAAAACATATATTATTTCTCCATTTTTATCCGGTCTTCCACCATCTCTCTCCCTCGCCACCTAATTCTAAGAGGCAACGTTTCAAAGTCTTATATGTTCATTCAGACGTTCTTCAAGCAGCTAAATGGTGTCATTCGGTGCACGTCTCTGCTCGAGGGGTTCAAATTACATGCAATCGCGCGATACGCTGCGACGTTAAGATTGAAATAAACATTTTTGAAAATACATCGATTTGCTTCAGAATAGAATAAATGGTGTAAATATTGCATATCAATGTCATTTTCTCCCGATCGATGCGGCAACTTGATTCGCTACATATCGATTCGCGTGGGAGATGGACCAAGGTTGTCCCTCCCCCTCGAAAAAAAAAAATTTCCAGTTTTTGAATCGGAGTCTGGAAAAAATTTCGGGAGATCATTCCCTCCGTCTGAAAATATTTCCGACGGTTTGAGGTACCCAGGTCTGGAGAGGTCTCCCCGCCGGCTCGGTCTGAGGACTAACCCTCAACGATTGTGCCACCCCTTCACTCTTCCGGGTTGTTCGCGTGCAACGCAATTTTTCAGCTCCCGAAGGGGCCTCGCGCCCCGTCTGAAAAATTTGTTCCGACGGTGGGTCAGGTCTGGAGCGGACTCCGCTCCGGCTCGATCCGGAACGATCCCCTCCACTATTGCGCCATCGCCCACTCCTCGGCTGGTTCACGCGGGACCGATTGTCCATTCCCCGCCGGCCCAGCGCCCTAGTTTCACCGCTGCCGCACTCCCCCCGCGCGCCAGCACTGCGCTTCCGCGACCCGCGCCCCCTCATTGCCCCTGAGTTAGATCTCTGCCTTGTTATATTACTTCTAGTTAGTTTGCCTGAGTTATTGTTAGTTGGTTTGTCCAGTTACTTAGTTAGATGGGTGCGGTTAGTCAGTTAGTTTTCAGTTAGTTACTAAGTTTGCAGTAAAATTAGTTAATTTGATCAGCTAGTTAGTTTGTAAGTTAGTTGGTTTTTGCAGTTAGTTAGTTATTTTGCAGTAAATTAGGTAGTTTGTCGATTGGTTAGATAGTTTGCAGTTAGTTAGTTAGATTGTTTCCGTAGTTAATTATTCCCAGATAGTATATTAGTTAGTTAGTTTTTCAGTTAGTTAGTTAGTTTGCTATATTAGTTAGTTTGTTTTGGCAGATAAGTTTATTTTAGTTTGTCAGTTAGTTAGGTCGTTTGTCAGTTCAGATAGTTACTTTGCGCTACGCTAGATTAGAATTCTATTGCGAGATAGTTTAACTAGTTTGGTAGTTAGTGGTAGTTGTAGTTTGCACGCTATTTGTTGTAGTTTTGTCAGTTTATGATAGTTAGTTTGTCAGCTAGATAGGTGTAGTTTGTTAGTTGGTTAGTTAGTTTGCATTACAATAGTGAGTTAGTTTGCAGTTAGTTAAGTTAGTTTGTTCCGCAGTTGAATTATTAGTTTGTCCAATTAGTTCCGTTAGTTTGTCAGTTAGATAGTTAGATTGTCCAGTTAGTTAGCTGGTTTGCAGTGAAGTTAGTTGCGAATTTGGTAAGAATTAGTTTAGTTGGTTTACAGTTAGTTGGTTAGTTTATCAGTTAGATAGTTATGAATTTGTCAGCCTAAGTTAGTTAGTTTGCAAGTTAGCTAGTTAGTTTATAGTTAGATATGTTAGTTTGTCAGTGTAGTTAGTCAGCTTGTCAGTTAGTTCGTTGTGAATTTGCAGTTAGTTAGTTTCTTTTGCAGTTAGTTAAAGTTAGTTTGCAAAGTGAATTAGATTGTTTACGAATTAGTTAGCTAGTTTGCAGTTAGTTAAATATGGTTTGGCAAAGGTTATTTAGATAGTTTGCAGTTTGTTAGTTAGTTTGGTAAAGTAGTTAGTTAGTTTTCAAAGTTGAGTTAGTTAGTTTTGTCAATTAATAAGTTAGTTTGCACATTCAGTTAGTTAATTTGTCTGCTTGTTAGTATAGTTTGTCCAAATAAAGTTAAGTTTTGCAGTTAGTTAGTGGGTAGTTTTACGGTTAGTTAGATATGTTTGCAGTAAATTAGTTACTTTTGTCAAAGATTAGTTTGTTTGTTGGTTGGTTTTTGCAGTTAGTTAGTTGTGGGGTTGTCAGCTAGTTAGCTTTGTTTGTCTTGAGGATAGCTGGATTAGTTAGGACAGTTAGTGCGTTAGTTTAAGTTCGTTAGGTTGTTTGCGGTTACTTAGCTGGTTTGCAGTTAGTCAGAAGTGTTTTGCTGTTATTTAGTTAGTTTGCAGTAGAATTAGAATTGTTTACAGTTAGTTATTTATGGCGTGCAGTTAGTAAGTTAGTTTTGTCTCTTTAGTTAGTTACACATTGTCAGAACAGTTAGTTAGTTGCCAAGGTAAGGTAGGTGTTTGCCGGTTAGTTAGTTAGCTGTGTTAGTTAGTTAAGGTGCTTTGCAGTTAGTTTGCAGTTTGAGTTAGATAGTTTTGTGCGGTTGGTCAAATAGCTTTACCCAGTTAGTTAATTAGTTTTTCCATCGGATAGCAGATAGTCAGCGGTTGTCATTTAGTTTAGTTAGTTTGTGAGAATAGTTAGTTAGTTTGCAGTTATTAGTTGGGTGTTTATTGCCGGTTAGTTAGTTAGTTTGCATGTTACTAGATTGGCTTGCAGTTTGTTATTAGTTGTAGTTTCTAGTTAGTTAGATTGTTTGCAGATAGTTAACTAGTTTGCAGTTGAATGAGACAGGGTTTGCAGTTATTTATTTAGGTTGTCAGTTAGTTAGTCAGTTTGTCGCACTTAGATAGTTAGTTTGTCAGTTAGTTGGTTGGTTTGCACGTACTGTTAGTTAGTTTGTAATGCGCTTCGGTAGTTAGTGGTTGCAGTTAGTTTGTTAGTTTGCAGTTAGTTGGGGATTGTTTGCACATTGTTAGCTAGTTTGCAGTTAGTTATACAGTTTGGCAGTTATTTAGTTAGTCTGTCGGTGTAGTTAGTTAGTTTGTCAGTTAGATAGATAGTTTGTTACTTAGAATTATGTTAGTTTCAGCATTATATTAAAGTTGGTTAGTTTGCAGTTCTAGTTAGTTTGTTAGCTTGTTTAGTAATTTAGTTTGTCTGGTAGTTAGTTAATTTTAGTTGTTGATTAGTTATGTTGGATTTGTCTGTCAAGATTGTTAGTTTTCTAGTTAGTATAGGTTAGTTTGTAAAAGTTAGTTAGTTGGAATTGTTTCGTAGTTAATGGTATTTAGAATAGTATATTAGTTAGTTAGTTTCGGCGGTTAGTTAGTTAGTTTTGCATTATATATTAGTTAGTAGTTTGTTTGCAGATAGTTATTTAGATTGTCAGTTAGTTAATTAGTTTGTCAGTTAGATAGTTGCTGCAGCTAGTTAGATTCTCACTATGCAGATAGTTAACTAGTTTGCAGTTAGTTTAGGGATACGTTTATGCAGCTATTTGGTTGGATTTGTACGGTTTGTTAGTTAGTTTATGTCAGCTAGATAGTTAGTTTTGTTAGTTGGTTAGTTAGTTTAGCATTACAAATATGTGTTAGTTAGTTTGCTGTTAGTTAGCTTTGTCTGCTAGTTGAGTTATGTTGGTTTGTCCAGTTAGTTCGTTAGTTTGTCAGTTATTAGTTAGTTAAGGGGATTGTCCAGTTAGTTAGTTAGTTTGCAGTGAAGGATTAGTTCACTTTGCAGTTAGTTAGTTGGTTTACAGTTGGGTTATGTTGATTCGTTCTCCTTGATTAGATAGTTGGTTGTCCTTGTGTGTTAGTTGGTTTGCAGTTAGCTAGTTAGTTTATATGGTTAGATAGTTAGTTTGTCAGTTAGTTAGTCCTTTGTCAGATTAGTTCATTAGGTTGCAAAGTTAGTTAGTCTTTTTGCAGTTAGTGGTAGTTAGTTTGCAGTTAGTTAGATTGTTTGCAGTTAGTGTAGTTTGGCAGACCCTTAGTTAAATATTTTTACAGTTATTTGGAAGATAATGTTTTGCAGTTTGTTAGTTAGTTTTGTAAATATAGTTAGATTAGTTTTCTTCAGTTTAGTTAGTTAGTTTTGTCAGTTAATAAAGTTAGTTTGCACATTAAAGGTAGTTAATTTGTCTGCTTGTTAGTTAGTTTGTCAAATAGTTAAGTTTTCTTGCAGTTGAGTTGAGTTAGTTTGCAGTTAGTTAGATAGTTTGCAGAAGCGTAAATTAGTTACTTTGTCAGTTATGTAGTTTTGTTTGTTAGATGGTTTGCAGTTGAGTTGAGTTAGTTTATCAGCTGAGTTAGTTTGTTTGTCCGAGATAGTTAGTTAGTTGGGCAGTTGGTACGCAAGTGAGTTTGGAAGTTCGTTAGATTGTTTGCAGATCACTTAGCTGGTTTGCAGTTAGTTAAGATGTTTTGTTGTTATTTAGTTAGTTTGCAATAAAATAGCGTTGTTTACAGTTAGTTATTTAATAGCGTGCAGTTGGCACAGAATTGAGCTTGTCTGTTAGTTGAAGTTACATTTGTCAGACAGTTAGTGGAAGTTGGTTACAGTAAGAGTAGATTGGTTTTGTCCGATTTAGTTAGTTGGTTGTAAGTTGAGTTGGAGATTGCTTGCAGTTAGTTAGTTGAAGTTTGCAGTTGAGTTAGTTGGTTGCAAAGTTAGTCAGATAAGCTGCTGTAAAGTTAGTTTTGTTAGTTTATCAGACAGATAGTCCGTTTTGTCGACTGAGTTAGATAAGCTTGTTACTTGAGTTAGTTAGTTTGCATTATACATTAGTTAGTTAGTTTGCAGTTCGTTATGTTTGTTAAAGCATTTAGTTAATTTAGTTTGTCTGGTAGTTAGTTAATTTGCAGTTAGTTAGTTAGTTTGTCTGTTAGATTGTTAGTTTTCAGTTGAAGGTTCAAGTTGGTTGCAGTTTGTTAGATTGTTTGCACGTTAGTGGGTAGCTAGTTTGCAGTTAGTTGATGAGTATTTGTAGCAGTTAGTTGTGCAGATATATTACATTACGATTTCGCAGAAAGAGCCCACAGCCCTCCACTTTCTCCTGGCACCAGCCATGGCTTTCATGCCGTCCTTGCAGCATCCGCCGTGACGCCGCGAGACATCCGCCCGATGACGCCGGATCAGGACACGACGTTCACCCTCCATGCAGCGCATACGACGTTCACCCTCCCATGCAGCATACGCTGAGTAGTGTTCCGCCAAGTGTGCTGCTCAGCGCATCTGGCAACGCTGCAACGCGCCGTCGCTCGCTATCCATACGGTATCTCCCAGCTGCCATGCCCCGAAACACCTATTGCATCCTGTAAAGTGAGCTTCCCATGGCCTCTCCGGCATACCTCACTGGCGGGTAGTGGCCGAGGCTTTGCCCTCGACTGTCCGGTGCCCCGCGGTAGGCAGAGCCAACGCTCTTTGCCGCGCGTGCACCACGGACTGCCGGGCCAGGCCTAACTCAACTCGCTAAAGACTGGTTCCTGCACACCGGGACCATGCTTACCGCGCGACGGCACTTCGACGCGGGGAGTGACGATACATCATCGCGTGCGACCGCGAGGAAGATCCTGGGCGGCATCGCAAAGAACCGTCGCCGCCTCGCGTATGACGTACGGTCCGGTACCGCCGGACGACCCGCCCCAGAGCCATCCGCCTTATCCGCCTCTGCACCGCCCGACGCAGCACATAGTCATGCCGCGCCGGGAGTACGCCAGGTCGTCCGCCCAGACGGCGGTCGTATATAGACCACCGACAGAATCATTGCCACATAAGAGGCGGCGAACTCTGCCCGGCGGGCCCGGCGGGCCCCCAGGTTGGGCAGAATCCGCCCAAAGCCTTCGCGACCATCCCTTCTCCAGCCGGGAGGGGGGACCAGGCAGCGGAAATGCTCCTCAGCGCCGGTGGCTGTCGAGTGATCAGCCCCAGATACCTCATCTGGAGCTTCATGATTTATTGTACTCACCCACGCGGGATCAGAGGGGAGGGTGGATCCTGCCGAGGCGAAGGTAAACGCTATCACCTCGGTCTTATGGGACCGCCACCAGTCATCCCATCATCCCTCTGATCCGGTCGACGACGCGTTGCGCCCCCTCTCGCATGAGACCTGGCCTCCCCCAGGACCCGACTGGCCAGCACCCAGTGATGTCATCTGCGCTGCTGCGGCGCTGACGCCACCGGAAGGTCGTCGGCCCGCAACACTGCACGTCGTCACGCGATGTTCCTGGGAGTGGCCCGAGGACCGACCCTGCGGAACACCGCAGTGCACCTCCCTCCCACGCCTTGCCCATCCCGGCTGTACTCGATCCACCTGCCGCGGAGATAAGTCGATGACATCGCTCCCGGAGACAAGGGGGGGGACCTGACCCGATATATCTCGGAGCCTCGCTCCCATCCTCCCAGGGCAGGGAATGATCTATTTAAAGCGTTAGTAATATCCGCGATATTGCCAAAGCCCAATTCTCACCTCAGGGACGGCCGGGCAATAAACCGAAGAGACGGCACGACCTATCGCGTCGATGGTCGATCGACCTCCCGGAAACCGTACTGGCAGTCGGCCAGGCGCCGGGCGCCCCGCGCCAGGTGCTCGACGAGTCGGGCAGCAATCACCACGCTCGAAGAGTTTGCCCACCTCGTCGAGGAGACAGAATGGGCCCGGTATGCGGAGGAGAGACCTGCGCGGACCGACCTCTTCCGGAGTGAAGGACCATCCTCGCCATACCCAACCCTTCCCAGCTGGGGGAAATCGCGCCCGTCCCTCAGGCATCGGTCGAACAACCGCCTGAGGTCAGCCCTGGCAGAGACGCCTGGGTCAAAGACCCAAACCGGCCAGACGCACGCCATCCGGACCCGGGCCGTGTTATTGCCGGAAACCGTCTGATGGCCGCAGCCGCTCCCTGGTGAGGACTCCCCCCCTTGTTCGGCGCGCTCGCCTATCCGCTGGGAACTGCCACCTCCGCCGGAGGACGTGGTCCCCTTCACCGAAAGCCCGAAAAGAGTATTGACCACGTCTCAGCAGCCATGGGGGTCAAGACCTCAGCCATTTGAGAGGCGCGCCCACGGGCGGGCGAGCTATTCGCACCGCCACCCCGTACGGGCGCTTGGGAATCGTCATCGGAGGGTCTGGAAGGAGAGTCGCTTCTTATGCCTGGGCGCTTGGCCCGTTTGATGGCGAATCCTGCAAGAGCAACTCCACGCCATCCCGGTATGCCTCCTTTACAGGTCATTCGCTGCCCTCGCTCGCGCCACGCCATCATCCGGTGGGCGACGCGCGCGCGCCAGGCGTACTGGCGTCGGGGCGCGGACACTCGCGACCCGCAATTCGATCGCGGCCGACCACTGTACATCACCGCTCCAGAGGAGTAGCGAGCTCGCCCGACCCGGGGCATCGACGCGTCGGCAAACATGGTTGCGACTAGTACCCGACCGGCAGCCTCCTCCTGCGTGCTTGGCAACTCGGCCGCCACCTGCGTAGGGTTGCAAGCGAGGGCAGCCATCAGGGCGACAGTCGCTTGTCCGAGCGCCGAAAGCGCCCAGCCTGGCGCGGTGGGATTATCCTGGGCGGCGGTGCCGAGACGCAGCCCGGCGGCAGAGACCTCATCGGATATACCGGGTGATCGGAGAGTGTCTCTGCCTCCGGGGGCCACCTGCCAACCCGACACTGCATGCGCACGGCGTTGGGGAAGTCATAGATCCAACATCCACGATGGCGAACCCCATATCGCCGCACGCAACGTGTGCTCCCGACCCCGGTTCGGTAACCGAAGGTCGAGCCCTCCCAGTCGCCCAGGATCGGCGAACGCGGTGGTCTAGGGGATCCAATACAAGCCACCGACTTCTTTCGTTAAAGTCCCCCCAGGACTCAGCACCGGCCGGCCGCGCACGCTGTCTGCATGCCGCGACCTCGGCCAAGTGCTCGAACGCGGCGTGACCGCTGCGGGGCGAGATCGCCTAGCACCCCACCACGGCGACTCCCCAGGTCCTGGCGACAGAGCTGACCGCGCTCCCAGAATGGAGAACGGCGGGGATCCGTCCCCTCCATCTGCGTCGCCGCAAACCGCGTCCGCGTCGCCCACCCAATGTGGGTGATCCGGCACGCGGTAACGGCTCGGCGGCGCGACCGCCAGGCAGCCACCCACTCCGCGAGGACTTGGGACATCATGTCCTGTGCCGCGCGGCAGTGGTTGAGATTGGTACCTGTGGAGGAGAGGCGTGCAGAAGGGCGCCGCGTTATTTAACGGCCGTCCCATCCCGGCTGTCCGTCCCTGTGGCACCGTCCAGCTCCATGGTGGACGCTGTCAGCAACCGCGGTGCTTGACCCAGGGTGGGCCCGCTTCTTCCCCACGCTTCGGGAGGAGAAGCACTTTTGCTCCCCACCCTGAGATCGGCTGGCCTCCCCCATGTCCGCATGGTAGCGGGAACAGTGGGGGCCGCCGAGCACTGCAGCTCGCGCGCAGTGATGGTCATTCTCGCTTACAGCGGTAACCGCTGCGGTCCACCAGCAATTACCGCTGCCACTGTACCACATGCCCCAGCTCGGAGGCAAAGCGGTGACACTGGAGTGGTCGCGGCACTTGGTATCTCCACTGCGTCGAAAGCCACCCCACCAATACCCTCCCGGGATTCCGCCACCTTCGGGCTTCGGAGGAGAGGGGACACCGGCCCACATCGCCCACACCCAGGCCGGAAGGAGACCTGCGGATTTCTCCGACCCAAGAAACGCGATCTCCACTCGGGCAATCACCCCGCCCTCGCTAGGGAGCACAGGACACCTCCCTGCGCGGTGACTGAGCCGGTCCACAACCCACATATGCGCATCTCTGTGTGCGCTCTGTTGGCCGGACGACTGGACACCTCGCCTTTGCTCCTGGAGCCTCTGGGCGAGCAGTCCTTCTCTGCCGCCCTTTCTGACCAGGGATCTCCAGCAGGAGACCCCGGTCACGGCCCTTCTTCGCCCTCCGGAAGCGATGCCCCGAGCTCACTCCAGGGGATATATTATTATCCGCACCTGGCGACTACGATGTTGGTCGCCCCCCTGAGGGAACGGTCAGCGTCTGCTGCCGTTTTAGGGGGAGCGCCGCAGGTCGCACCTTCCACTGCTGGCTCTTTCCTGGGCCGCGAGCGGCGAGGTAGCACGAGGTGCGGCTGCGAGAGGTAACCCTCTCGCCGCCCACTCTTTGCCTTCACGCCCTACCACCCTCTCACGACACCTCCACGACACCCCTCTCTGGGATAGGTGCCGCGGGAGGACGCGGCGCATCCGTGGACGCCAGGTAAACCTTACCCTCGGGAGCCGGGGCGGCCCGCGGCACCGCGCCATGACCACGGTGGGTGGAGCCTTCCTCCACCCACCTTCGCCTTCCCGCGTAAACCGACCTCCGGTTGAGCTCCTTCAAGCCACATAATGAGCTCCCAGCCTTAAGCTGCCGTCCTCTCATCATGTTCCCATGTGGTTCACCCTTGTAAGTTATTTTTTGTTTTGTTTGGCAGTTAGTTATTTAGTTTGTCAGTTAGTTAGTTAGTTTGCAGCTTTGGATTAGTTTGTTTACGGTTTTTGATTAGTTAGTTAGTTTATAAGTTAGATAGTTAGTTTGTCAGTTATTTAGTTAGTTTGTCAGTTAGTACCATAGTTTGCCAAAGTTAGTTAGGGAATGTTTTTGCAGTTATTTAGTTGGTTGCGGTAAATTGGTTCGATAGTCAGTTAGTTGGTTTGTTTACAAAGTTGAGTTATCTAGCTTTACGTTAGTTAGTTACGTTTTGTCGGTTAGTTGTAGCATTAGGTGTCAGACAGTTAGTTGTAAATGCGATTAGTTGGTTAGTTTACGAGTTGAGTTGGATTTGTTTCTCAGAATAGTTAGATTGGTTTGACAGTTGAGTTATGAATTAGTATGCAAGTGAGTTGGATTGGTTTGCAATTAGTTGGTTAGTCTGTGTCAGTTAGCTAGTTCTCGTGTCTGTTAGTTAGTTAGAATTTGTCAGTTGTAGTTAGTTAGTTAGTCAGTTGGTTAGTTAGTTTTGAGTTGAATTGAGTTGGTTGTCAGTTGAGTTGGTTAGGAGTACAGTTGAGTTATTTAAATTGCAGTTAGATAGTTTGTTTGTCCAGTTAGTTGAGTTGGAGATGACGCTGACAGCTGGGTTAGTTAGTATGCAGGTAGTTGAGTTAGTTTGACAGAAGTAGTTGAGTTGGAATTTTCTGTTAGTTTAAGTTAGTTTGCAAAGGTTAGTTGAAATTGATTTGTCCAGTTGAGTTATGTTAGTTTGACAGGTTGGTTACTGCCAGTATGCAGTTAGTTGGTGCGGTGTCCGAATAGTTAGTGAATTAGTTCGCAGTAATTCAGTTGGTCAGTTTGTCAGTCAGTTAGTTAGATTGCATTAAATCAGTGTCGGGTTGTCAGTAAGTTAGATAGTCTGCATTTGGTTTCTTAGTTGGTCCAGTTAGTTGGTTCGTTTGTCCAGTTTAGTTACTTAGTTTGATACACGGTTGAGTGTGTGTGTGCTAGTATGCATGTGAGTTAGGTTGCTGTTAGTGTAATATGGTGTCGAAGTTAGTTAGTTGGTTTGCAGTTAGTTAGTTAGCTTGTCCGAATGGTTTACGTTGGTTTGCCAGTGGATGTAGTTAGTTAGTTTGTCAGATTTGGATTCAGATGGTTTGCAGTTACAGTTAGTTAGTTTTGCCCAGTTAGTTGGTTCTCGTTGGTGAATTGGTTTGTTAGTTAGTTGACGTTGAAGTATGCAGTTGCGATTGGAATTTATAATGTTAGTTAGTTAGTCTTTCCAGTTAGTTAGTTGGTTTGCCAGTTAACCAGTTATTTGGATTGTCAGTTAGTCAGTTAGGTTTGCACCGGTTAGATAATTAGTTTGCAGATAGTTAGTTGGTTGCCAGTTAGAGTGACTTAGTTTGTCAGTTGAATTAGTTGGTTGCAGTTGGTTTTGTTAGTTTTCCAGTGTAAGCGACAACCTTTAGGTTTGGCAACGAATGAATACGCAGTTATATTATGTTGAAGGATTTCGATTGATGGCATTGCACTAGCTATTAATATTATTGTTTCGCGTGGCAGTATGTATTAAAGTTGTTCATTTATTGGTTAATCGTTTGTTGTAATAATAATTTAGTTAGTTACGTTCAAGTAGCTTTCTGTACAAAACATTGAATTTAGATATTAAAGGAAAATATCTTGCAGATATTATCAGAGAACAGGATAAAGAGACCACGTGTGTGTTTTATCCAGTCAGGGGAACTTCGTGTTAAAGCCGGTTGTTTTTTTTTAAAAATTCCGTCCGTGAGCAAATATTATGTACTTTGGCTCATCCTTTAGAAGTGCGGCGCGCGAGACTGTTAATTCATTCATTGGCTAGTTATTTGCTTTTGGTGGAAAATGAGTGAAAAAAACATTACAGCGGCACGGACTATAGGCATGTGACGTCTCTGTGCTCAGGCAGCAAGGCTGGATTGTTGTTGAGATTGGAAGCTGCTTTTCCTAACACGCATGGAAGGAGATGATGCCGGAAGCTGTTCATGAAATTGCCGTTCTACTTGAAATCTGAAGGCTGGAGAGGAGTCTGCCAGGATCAGGTGATGCACTGAATGAGGGCGCTGAAGGACACTCGCTGACCAGGAAATGGGATTCATGCGGCGAAACCGTTGAGTCTGGGAAGCTTGCGCGCCCCATCAGAAAACGAGATATTAGGTTCCTCCCGGACTGTATCATACTGTATGTTTCTGATAGGCCAAATGTCTTGAGCATCAGAGTAATGAGGTGACTTGTTGGAGGAAGTAGCTTCGATGACGGAATACACATTTCTTTCACCAAGGAGAAAACAGGTGAGGCTATTACACTTTTACCATGATTTAGATGATATATACTACCAGAGTACTGATTGGGACTAAATTACGGGGGCAAAGCGTTACAATAGTTCCATTCAAAAGCGGAGACATTCAAATGGATGTTGAGAAACGCTAATGTCTGAGTTGAAAAAGTGTTTGATCACCCACCTAATAAGTTGTTTTTAAGGAGAAAATTTGAGGAAAGAATGTGAGCAGGTGAAGATTCTGCTTGATATCGTCACGATAAGATTATCGCCAACTGCTGTATCGATAGCGGAGGATAGTTAATAGATTATTTGATAGATGGGATTCCCAGCACGTTATTGCCAGAAATCAGGCAAGAATACGGAAAGCTTCACGTCTTCTCCTGAATTGTTGGCTACGTTGAAAGGTGGATTTATAGTCCTGACTGTCAAAAAATATGCCGTGAATTTGCAACCACAGAAGTTAGGAATGGTTTCAGCACTATGGGAGAACGTCCGTGCAAAGCAACATCACTTCAATTGCCAATGAAGAAGGACGGTCGTCGTCTTGTGACGTCTAAACCAAGGGCGAGAAAAGGCTCATAGCTTTTGCGTGTGGAATATTGGGTCACACTCAAATTGTCCCAGAACCGCAACTGGAACTCTGTAAATGCGTCCAGCAGGAGAACAACTGCCCTTAATCGATGCTGCCCAATAGATCATCGTCTGGTTGCCTGTGCGCTGAGCAGAGTTAGAGGATCACCAGCCAGGACTCCGCTGACGAAAGCGACCATGGGTGCTGCGTTATGCTGGTGACCGAGAAAGCATTGGGAACATGATTTATTTTGTGGAAGCTTTGGTGGATACTGGTATTGGTGCCAGTTAATATTTCTTTTAGAGGCACCTGTTAGAATATTTTAGTAGCTATGCGTTGTTACGGAAATGTGGAACTAGTATGGAGGAGTTAAATAAATTCGCCGCTAGTAGTTGCATGGATACGTTATTTTAGAAATTCGCATCAAATCAATGCCTGACCATATTTTTACAGTAAAATTTGCTGTTGTGCCTGATTCAACTATGACGTATGCCCTCTTGTTGAGCCGACCAGTTTCCAGCAGAAGGTTGACGATTACCTTCAATGAGACTGATTCTTTGAAATTAAGAATATGAAGAACCTGTTGCTAATATTTTAAGTATCTCAGAAATTATGTGACGAAGCCAGCAGTGGAATTCAATTACCAGATAGTTTGGATTCTTCACTCTAGTTATGAAACAAAGATGAACTGTTGAGAGTTACTAGATGCCTATATTCCGTTAAGGAACTGTTTTCCCAAGTGTCGATTATGGTAGTATCAATCTTGTAGATACAGGTAAGTATTTAAAACTATACAGACGTCTAGTCATGAAGAAGCGAGTTAAGAAAAATTGACGGAGAGGCTATTAAAAAGGAATAATCGAGCCAGTAACTCCAACTTTAGTAGTCCGATAGTTGTTAGTAGAAAAAGATAGTTACCGATTGTGCGTGGGTATCAGCACTTTAAAGCAAATAACTCAGGAAGATAAGTTCCCCTCCATGTTCCGAGGACCAAAGTATGTCTGACTGTGGATTTCCTATTATACTAGTCTTGATCTTAAAGATGGATTCCATCGGGTAACTATGGCTAAAATTCTGTCAAATTTACTTCGTTTGTTGCTCGGATGGACAGTTTGAATATCTCAAGGTGCCATTTGGGTTGGCTAACTTGCCAGCTGCTTTCAAGATTCATTAGTTTAGTATTTAGACCTTTGCTTGATGCGGGGCAAATTCTCTTGTACACTGGATGATAGTTTTAATTGCCACCGGCTTTTCATTGAGAGAACTTAGATATTCTTCGCGATGTTTTAAAATCACTATCAGAATACGATTTGAAACTCAATAGTTTTCAAATGTCACTTCTTGGAAGCAAATATCGAATATTTAGGCTACAATATTTCAAAATGGGGTGACGCAAATGCGTCAGCATTTGGAAGCTATTCAAACTTTCCAGCAACCCACTACTGTTATAGACAGAAATTACAACGTTCCTTGGCAACTAGCTATTTTCAAATATAGAATTCGTGCCTGGCTTTGCTTTAATTTGCTAGACCCTTCTTAGTGAACGGATGACACGCCTTTTAAGTTGGTGCGGCAGGTGGTCGTTTGGCTTACTTCGTAATCGGTTAGGTAATTTACCACCGGTATTGGCTTTCTACAATCAACGGCAAACTTGTGAGTTGCATTCTGACGCGAGCTCTTGCTGAATTTTTGAACCATTTTATTCAACAGCAGAAGGATTCTAAATGCATCCTAGTGTATTTTTAGTCGACAGCGAACAACGGAGTGAAAGCCATTTTCTGGATTATGAGGAAAGCGGGGGTGATGTCAATTGTGTCTACCTTTATGGGTGCAGAGATTTCGAGTTTACACAAGACTTCACTATTGTGACCGATTGCAGTGCTGTCAGGAAATTGGCGCTTAAAGATATTAATCTGTATCAGTCGTTGGAGCGATGATTTTGCAAAGTTATTCCTTCTGGTGTGCATCGGACATCGGATCATTGTAGATCATGTAATGAACAGCCAAGTAAAATGCTCAACATTAGTTTACTGATTTCGTCATTCAGAGAAAGATCGAAGTGCGGTCTATAAACGGCTTCACAAGACCCTGTAATACAAACCCTATTCATAAGTTAGAAGATTCGAAGACGATAAATTTGAGTTGAGAAACAGCGTTGTGTTTAGAAGTTAGTATGATGGAAATCTTTTTATTTATGTCTGAGTCAATGACTCATGAGGATTATAAAGATGTCTGTGATGATGTTGGGCATGTGGGTTTGGAAAAAAGATACATCAACAGATAATAAGCTACTATTGGTTTCCCAGGCATGCGTGTGCAGGTGAAGGATACATCGATGAGTATGACTGTAAATGTTTAACATATTCTGTACCCACTGGAAGACTTGGGGATCTCAATTTTTCATATCTACTGACAAAGGTATTCGACCTTTGATACTGACTCACGTGAACCATTACGGCCCACTGCAAGTCGAGGCTTTGGTATATTTTCATTTATCATGGAAATCCCTTCACCAAATTTGTAATAAATGTACCCGGTTAAGTCGGCTGCAAGTTAAAAAGAACATCTCCTCTCTCAAACAATTGCTTTCATCATTTGGCTCTTGTAAACGGAATTATCTCTGAAGCAGAGGCAGTTCGTTCTATCAGTGAATTTTCAGATTTATTGTCAGATTAGAGGTGAGCATTAAAGTAGCCAGTACATTTACCTAGAGCCAATAGCCAGGGTCGAGCAGTCATGTTGATTTCTCTGACACTGGCCAAATAGTACTGAGACGGAATCTTAAGGATCGGAAAGCTTTGATTAAGGCTCAGTTTTCTGTAAATAATACGTACCACAGCTATTGATACACACCCAGTTCATTACTATTTGGCTGTGAACAGTATGGTTTCACTGATGATGATTTACGCACTTTATGACGTAGCTATTTGCTGATCTGTGTCACCTATTAGCTGAGAATGAAATCGTGATAAGTCTGAGAAAATAATGCTATTCACGAATCGGCGCACCAAGATATATATCTCAAATTGCCCAGCCAAAAGCGCGAGCGTCATAGGAGTCTATGCTGTAGGTGATTGTTATACCAATGTTGCGAAAAACAATATTGCTACTCGATTGGATTAGTAAATCATAGCTATTGCCTGGTTTAAGGGCGGTATAATTAGCAAAGGTGCTCGATAGAATCGTCTATCGTTGGTGACATTCAGGATTTCAGGCGTGTATTCAGCCTTTGCTGGAGACCTTTGGTCACGATCGAATGAGACCATGGTTTACAACCATTGGTCGACTCAGAGTGAGGTGCGGTTTTGACGATGATTTATTGCATGGTCAGGCAAGCCATAGGTCTGATCAACGGCTGCTTAGCAACTGCTGAGGTTTAGTAACAGATATGGATTATGTGTAGTTTGAGTTTCAGATGTTAGTTACACCATGTTGTGTTAATTAGTTTGCTTTATTGAAACTATTCTGTGATTGAATTAGTTAGTTTGCAGTTAGATTAATGTTGTATCATGAAAGTTAGGGCTCTCTGTTAAGCCTCTGTTTACTGCTCTGCATGAGTTACAGAGTATGAAATATCCACATGATGACAAGTGGTTTGCATGCGATTAGATCAGATCATGTTCACTGTTCTGGATTCATTCGTTAGTTGGTTGGTTTGTCATTTAGTTGGTCAGTTGGTTTGAAAAAGCTGGTCAGATCAGTTTGCCAGTTAGTTTGTTGGCTTTTTGCAGTTATTGTGATTGGTGTGATTTGTCCTTTGATTGGTGGTTTGGTTTGCCAGTTGATTAGTAAGGTTGTAGTTAGTTCTGTAGATGAATTACGATTGGTTGGTTGATATGTAAAGTTGGTTAGTTTGCCGGTTGTAGTTAGTTGGTATGTGATTGGTCGGGTTGATTTGTAGTTAGTTGGTTGCATAGTTGGTGGTTGGTTTGGTCGTTAATTAGTTGGTAGTTGGTGTAGTTGGTCAGTTGGTTGGGTGCATGCGGTTGGTGAATTTAGTTTACCATGTTGTAGTGAGATAGTTTGCAGTTAAATAGTTAGTTTGCTGTGAGTTAATTAGTTCGTCAGGTAGTTAGTTGGTTTGGGGAGAGATAGTTAGTTTGTCCTTTTAGGCAGTTAGTTTCTGTGTGAAATGCAAATTAGTTCAGTTTGTCAGAATTAGTTGGTAAGTTTACAGTTAGTTAGTTTAGATTCTGTTGGTTGGTTAGTTACTTGTTGGTTCGTTAGTTGGTTTTGCCGATCAGTTAGTTTGTGGAACGTTAATTCAGCTTGTCCTTTGATTAGTTGGTTGGTTATGGATTTATATCTTTTCTGGTTGGTTAGTTTTGCCGTAAGTTGGTTAGTTTCCAGTCAGTTGGTTGCTTGCAGTTAGTTGGTTAATTGCAGTTAGTTAGTTAGTTTGTCAGTTGGTAGTTAGGTTGCCAGTATGTTACTTAGTTTGCCAGTTAGTTAGATTAGTTTCCAGTTAGTTGGTTAGTTTTGAATGTTGGTGAGTTAGTTTGTCAGTTGAATATCTTTAGCGCTTTTGGAGTTAGTTAGTTAGTTTGTCCAGATAGTTGAACGTTAGTTTGCAGATAGTTAGTTAGTTTGCAGATAGTTACTTAGTTTGTCGGTTAGTTAGTTGGTTTGCAGAATGGCTGGTGGTTTGTCCAGTTAGTTAGTTAGTTTGCCAGTTCTAATTACTCGGTTTGATCGTGGTCAGTTAGATAGTTTGCAGTTATTTGGTTAGTTTGTCCAGTTAGTTAGTTAGTTTGCTAATTAGTTACTTAGGTTGTCAGTTAGTTAGTTTGCAGATACCCAGCTGGTTTGTCTGATTGGTCAGTTAGTTTGTCAGTTGGTTAGAGTGGTTTGTCGAATGGTTAGTTGTAGTTCGCCAGTGTGATTAGTTGGTTCTGGATTTATCAGTTAGTTAGTTACTTTGTGTGCAGTTAATAGTGGTTACTTTGTCTGCTAGTTAGTTTGTTTGCAATCAGTTGGTTATTTTGCAGATATTTAGTTAATTTTGTCAGTTAGTTAGTTAGTTTGCCTGTTAGATGAATGGTTTGCAGATAGTTAGTTCGTTTGCTCCGGTTAGTTAGATAGTTTGTCAGATGGATTAGTTGCCAGTTTGCAGCTGGTCAGTTAGTTGGTTTGCCAGTTAATGGTTGCAGTATGCAGTTGCTTGCAGTTGAGATGGATTAGTTTGTCTTGAGTTGTAGTTGAGTTAGTTTGTCAGATGGTTAGTAAGTTTTGCCCAGTTAGTTAGTTAGTTTCCTGTTAGTTCGTTGGATTCGCCCAGTTGGTTAGTTGGTTTTGCAGATGGTTGGTTGGTTTGTCAGTTGGTGGTTAAATTCCCAGTTGGTTACTTACTTTGTAGTTAGTTAGTTGAATTGGATTAGTTTTGCCAATTGGTGTAGTTAGTTTGCCATTAGTTAGATTACTGATTTGTCTGATTGGTTGAGTTGGTTTTGCGAATGGTTGGTTAGGTTGCAAATATTTGGATTTAGTTTGCCTTTGTGGTTAGTTGAGTTTGTATGCAGTTGGTGAGTTACTTTGTCTGCTAGTTAGTTTGTTCTGCAAGTAGTTGAATTATTTTGCGAATGTCATTTACCAAGATTTAATTTGTCCAGTTAGTTAGTTGAATTTTGCCTGTTAGAATGAAATAGTTTACGAATAGTTAGTTCGTTTGCCAGTTAATTGAAATAGTTTACGAAATAGATTGAATTAGTTGTCCAGTTACTTGAATTACTTTGCCAGTTAGTAAGATTAGGTATGAGAGTTAGTTAGCCTGAATTTGCAGTTAGTTGGCGTTAGTTTGCAATTGAATTAGTTAGTTTGCACATAGATAGTAAATTTTGAAAAGAAGATTGAATTAGTTTGTCAGTTAAAATAGTTGGTTGCAATTGGTGTAGTTAGATTTGCACCTTCAATTGGTTGAATTTGCTTACAGTTAATTCAAGTAATTTGCAAATTGTTAAGTAGTTTGTCAGTTAGTTGAATTGGTGGTTACCACTTACTCACTCATTTGTCAGTTAATTGGGTGGTTTACAGTTACTAGAATAGTGACGTTGGGTAGTTAGTTGTCGAATAGTTGCTTAGTTACAATTGAATTGAAATAATTTGCAATTATTTGAATTGAGTTATTTGCAATAAGGTAGATACAGATTTGCAGTGTAGTTGAATTGGTTACCGAGATTAATTAGATTGAATTTGCCAGCTAGTTTGTTAGTTTGTCAAGTTGAATTAGGTTACAGAATACATAATTGGAATTTGTCCAGTTTAGTCAATTGGTTGCAGTTAGATTAGAATTGTTTGTCAGAATGAATTGTGGGATTTGCCAGTTAGCTGACATTGAATTTCCTGTTAATTGAATTGGTTCGTCATGAATTAGTTAGATTAGTTTACGAATAATTGCTTGAATTGAATTTGTCAGATTGAATTGGTCGATTTCCCAATTGAATTTACTTACTTTGTAAGATTAGTTAATTAATTTGTCAATTATTTAGTGTAGTTTGCCTGTTAGTTAAATAGTTTACGAAATAATTGGGTGAAACACTCAATTAGTAGTTGAATTTGCCAATTAGTTAGATAGGTTGCAAACTAACGTTACCAGATTTGTCTGCTTGGTGGTTTACATTGGTGCTTGCAGTTAATTGAATGAATTTACCAATTGGTGTAATTGAATTTGTCAAATAATTAGTTAGTTTGCCAGTTAGTTTACTATATTCCAGTTAGTCAATTGAATTAGTAATTAATTAATTGAATTTGCAGATAATTAGTGAATTTGTCAATTGAATTGAATTAGTTTACCGAATTGAATTAATTAGATTGTCAGGTAATTGATTTTGCAAATACATAGTTGCTTGAATTTGTTGATTAGTTGAATTGTAGTTTTACGGAAATGAATTCTTATTAGTTTGTCAATTGAATTGGTGGGTTACGCAGGTGGTTAGCATGTCGAATTGAATTAGTTAGTTTGTCATATAGTTAGTCAAGTTTACCAATGCTGGGGTGAATTAATTACCAGTCTTAAGTTAGTTTACTTGCAATTGAATTAGTTAATTAGAAGGTGAATTAATTAACTTGTCAATTAAATGTAGTCTATTGTGTTTATAATAAGATTACCAGTTTGTCAATAATTGAATTGGAAATAGTTTCCAGTTAATTAGTTAATTTACTATAGTCGAATTAGTTGCAGTTAATTAGTTGAATTTGCCAATTTACTTACCCAGTTTGTCGAATTGAATTGAATTGGTTTGCAATTGAATTTATTGAATTTACTGTTGAATTAATTGAATTTGTCAATAATTAATTTGCCAATTAGTTAATTAGTTTCAATTGCTATTAATTAATTGAATTTGTCCAAATAATTGAATTTACCAATGAGATACTTAGGGTGTCAGTTGCCGTTAATTAGGTTGCGAATTAGTTAATTGAATTTACGAAATAATTGAATTGAATTTGTCAGATGTGAATTAATTTAATTTGCCGAATTGAATTTCTTAGTTTGCCAATTAGTGAATTGAATTTCCTGTTAATTAGGTAGTTTGCAATTAGTTAAATAATAATTTTGCAAATAATTACATAGATTTACCAATTGAATTTACTTAGTATGTCAATTAATTGGAATTGAATTTTAGTGCAAACAAATACTTCATAGATAATTACCACTTTGTCAGGTAGTAATTGAATTTATAATTCCAGTTACTCAGTTGTAGTTTGTGAGATTAGTGTTATGAATTTGCAATTAATTTACTTAGTTGTGTCAACAATTGGGTGGGTTAATTTGCAGTTAGTGAATTAGATTTACAGTTAGTTAGATTAATTTGTCAAAATAATTAGGTGGTTTGTCAATCAATTGAATTTGTATACAGTTAGTTAGTTAATTTACAAATAATTAATTTTACTTGTCACTTAGTTAATTACTTTGAAAATTAATTACCACCAATTTGCTAATTTATTAACCAGATTTCCAATTGAATTAGATTAGTTTGCAATTCGTTAATTAATTTACGGAAATAGTTAGTCAATTTCAATTGGGTGAATTAATTTCTCAATTGTAGTTAGTTAGTTTGCCTGTTATTTAATTAGGTTGTCAGTTAGTTAGTTTTTATGCAGTTAGTTAGTTAGTTGGCAGTTGGTTAATTAGTTTGTCAGTTAGTTAGTTAGTCTGCCCAGTTATTTGTCAGCTTGTTTATTTAGTTTTGCCAGTTAGTTACTTGGTTGTCCAGTTAGTTAGTTGGTTTCCAGTTAGTTAATTGGATTTACGAATAGTTAGTTAGTTTGTTGTCGATTGGTGTAGTTTTACAGTTACTTACTTAGGTTGTCAATTTGTTAGTTAGTTAGTTTGCAGTTAATTGATCAGGTTGCAGGTGTTAGTTAGTTTGTCAAATAGTTAGTTAGTTTGCCAGTTAGTTAGTTAGTTTGTCTGCTGGCTAGATTGATTGCAGTTTGTTTGTTAGTTTGCAAATAGTTAGTTAGTTTGTCAGATAGTTAGTTAGTTTGCCAGTTAGTTAATTAGTTAGTTTGTCAGTTAGTTAGTGAGTTTGCCAGTTAGTTACTTAGTTTGTCAGTTAGTTATCTTGTTTGCAATTAGTTAGTTAGTTTGTCAGATAGTTAGTTAGTTTGCAGATAGCTAGTTAGTTTGCAGATAGTTACTTAGTTTGTCAGTTAGTTAGTTAGTTTGCAGATAGTTAGTTAGTTTGTCAGTTAGTTAGTTAGTTTGTCTGCTGGTTAGTATGTTTGCAGTTAGTTTCCAAATATTATTTAATTTGTCAGAT